>KN882566.1:48155-58180 GCA_000934455.1 Apostichopus parvimensis
GTGAAATGGGCGGGATAATTTGTTTATGAACTTTCAGTAACAAAATGAAATCATCTTCCCTTTGGGTGTGACACTTAACCACCATACAATGTTAACAAAGCACAATCCACCATCCATCAATTCAAGTTGTTTGATTGATAATTAAAAGCAAAACTGAAGACAATATTCAGGTTCTTTCCTTGTGTATCAATTATTTTGTGATGTCACGGAGCAATTTAGATTTAAATTGGAGACAGAAATGCAATGGTCATCTTTAACTTAAGCTAGATATATTAGTAATTTTATGATGACCCCCCCCCCCCACCCCAACAGCCCATCCCACACCCAAACACCGAACCCAAATAAGTAACAAAAAATCTGGCATTTCCCAAAGCAATATGGTTTTTTTCTTCCAAGCTGTTTCGTGAATTACGCATCACAATCATTTATGGTCATCATATACAATACAAAATGATATTTAAGTTTGCTTCAGGTTATATAGTTCAATACATTATGTTCACTTCATGCAGCAATTTAATGTATACTTCAGTCAATCCATCTCCAGTACAATTCACTGATATTGTCAAATTAATAGGATCATGTCCCCCATTCGTCGTTGGTTGTTTGATTTTGGACTACACCATTCGATAACAGGTTGGCGTCGAGTTTAACCACAGTAAAAGGTTAGGATAGGTTATGGATTAATAATAATAATATAAATATTATAAATGCACTAATTTAAATAGGTTACAGATGTGAAGTGTCGTTCGCAAGATAATTTGTGAACGACGAAACGACTGTTTAAGATTGCACACAAATACGTTACACCCCTTCGTAATAGTGGAATATTCCGACCAGCGACAAGTTGGGCGTGGTCCAAATTGTCCAATTAATACATTAATAATAAGTCATTGTACTTGCATCGATCACCCACTTTACAAAGTTCTGTTGTACTTTCTGATGATGAAAAAGTCTTCACTTCTTGAATGTGTTTGTATCATTGCAAATCATGGGCTAATTTGGGGTGGGGAGGGGGAGGAAGCAGGGTGGGGAAGAAATGTGCACGAAGGAGGATGGATAAACAGCCAGGCCAAACTAATTTACATACTGACAAATTTTGAACATCACTGTTTCAGAATGCTTCTCAATCCCCTCACCTAACAATATATCATTTCTTCCGATCCACATAATTCCTACCCCCCCCCTAAACCTCTCCCCGGCCTACACCCCTACACCTCTTCCCCATATATTATAACTTTCTGTTTTATATTTAAATGTCCTCCATTACTTCTTTCAAGGATATGGCCAAACCAAACGCACACAGAAAAAGAAAACAGTCATCTTGGGTATCAAATTGTTGTTCTGAAATTTCTGAGATGTTTATTGATAGCTCACATTATAATTACTATAACCTGAAGGAAGAACAGAAACATTTCAGGGTGTTATACAATTTTAACATGCTCTCCTTATAACATTTCCAATGCAATCCACTTTTTTTCCTTAATTTATCTTGGTCCCAAAAAAAGTGACTTCATTTAAAAAAATAATAACTTTTGTAACTTAGCGAAATAGGGGTTGTATCGTTCAGATGGCTTGATATGAAATTACATAAATTGATGAGAAAGAAATTTGCGATTAGAGATATAAAAACAGTTGTATAATGATAGTTTCTCCTTCCCCTCATATTTCAAATATAAGTGCACTGTATATTTCATACATAATCAAAACACACTCCCGGATATTTTATTTTCAGGACAATCGTCCTCACGCCTTCTAGCTTCTTGGTTTTAATACTTAAGTTCTGGATGAGTTTGAAGGACCCACACCAGAATAATTGAACACGCAATTTGCATTTTTAAGATTTTTCTATATTTTAAATTATTTATTTTAGTTTTATGCGTCGGTATCCTAAAGACAAACAAAATGACAATAACATTTCACAACAGTGCTGGTTTATGACTGTACTGGTTAATAACTGTATTGATTATTTATTTGATTGACCACATGTAAAGCAGTGATGTAACGATTTGGCACGTTTTGTACACATAACAAAACTCAGGACACTTTGTAAACACTCCAAGCTTATTGTTATATTATGTATGATATCTAAATATGTTATTGCATTGTCGTCATCCGTTGAACTTGAGGCCGAGTACATCCCCTCCTCCTCCGCCCACCCCCCCCCTCCCTCTCCTCCATCATATTGCATCCATTTCACGTATGATAGACTGACCCAACTCAAATCTAAATAGTTGTCATTGGTTCTTATCAAACTTGATATTATATTGGGCCAATGCCTAAAATTGGTTTGACCTGGATTTTGACATTTAGCTGGATAAAGCTTGTTCAAGGAATGTGCTATATCATATTGCTATATATACTGCTGCATTAGCTCAGATTATGCAATTTCATATCAGGCCCCAAACATGGATTTGGGGGGGGAAGTCTCCCCACCTCCCACCCTCACCCACCCACCCACTCCATCTGACCTCACCCACCCACCCCAAAAACCATTCGCAATTCTTCTCAAAATGTTATTTCAGACAGAAAGGGTAGGAGTGTCTGAATTATATGAAACAAATGATAAAACAGTGTGACCAAAAATATCCATATTCGACTGGAATTATTTTAAGATATAAATAAAAACTTCACCATTTGGCAAATGTATGTGGGATAGGGAATGGTGAGATGGTGGTGGGGGAGGGGTGGGAAAGACAGGAGCGTAACCAACAGCATCTATGCAGTATCCACATCACCCTGTTACCACAAACAGTGCATGTGTTTGTTTTGGTGCAGAACAAACCCAGCAACAAAATTTACAACCTTTTTTCCTGCCTTCCTTCTCCACTTGGTAGGTGTTTGTGTGTGCATGTGTGTGTGTGGGTAGGAGGGGGGGGGGGTAGTTTGGTTTGACAAGAGAGAAGGCTTATGTCCCCCTAGGCCCATGTTTTACCTTTAGCTTTCATTTAACCTTCAAGTTAGACATTGTATACTCAGATTAATCACAAAGTAGAAACCCCTTGGCTTTCTCTGCTGAAGTTACTTAGCTATTTCCAAAACTTGGAATTACAAGATATGTTGGACAAGTAAAGTACTGTATACAGTTTATCAAATTACTTAGGTCAGAAAAGTCAGAGATTAATAAATTAATTTAAAATATTATGGAATGGAATGGTTCATGTTAACTTGTAGCAAAACAATTTCCATTATTGCATTACAAAACAGTTTTGAATGCAATAATAGTCAAAGAATACATTTTTAATTTAAACTTTAAAATTTAACTTGTGTCACTGAGTTGCATTATTTCACTTTGGTGTAGTTACAGAAGTCACAAAGAGGTCACAGAAGTCACAAAATCCATCATAAACCATGGACAATATTTTTTCCCCCGAATATCTCATTGTCCAATAGGATACGAAAGGAACTGACAATAAAAATGATCAATAAGCATTAAAGCTGAATATTTTATACCTTTTTGTCCAGTCAAAAAAAAAAAAAAAAAAAAAAAAAAAAAAACGAACACGCCTGTAGTGCAATATTTAAAATATGGTGCAATGTAATTTCAATGTGCTATGCACAGGTGTGCATGTTCCTGTACAGCCTCAGCATACCGTACATACAGGTTTTCGTGTCATCAAATCTCCTTTGCTCTTGCACAACACAGAAGCCTACTTGCGAAAGTAAAAGGTCAGCTGTTATTGCTTGTATTAACTATTGGGTAAAGTGTGTTAGATTTATCACATTTTACACGATGGTCAAAAAGACGTTTCTAAACAGTTCTTTACTAAGAGGAGTACAGAGTATGAAAGTGCTGGGGAAGTTTCTCTTAAAGTATGTCAACTGCAGTGCCTATACTCAACCAAACAATTTAGAGTGCAAAATTAAAAGGCAGGAAAAAAAAGGAAAAAAAAATTATTGCATCTTCTTCTGTGACATCCATTACAACTCCCTGCTGACATGTGCATTGGTATACTGACCCAATACAAACTCAATCTCATATATGAGATTTATATATACATATAGATATATATATGTACTAGTCTAAAAGGCAAGAAATGAGGGCAGCATTTAGCAAAAGAAATAGAAAATGATGTACTGATAGTAATGAATATTCATAGACTATTTTCAGTATCTCTGAATACTGCATAGCTTAAGGTATCGATGAATTGAACTTCACTGTCGACAAAATGCTAACGGCTATCACCTTGGAACTGTTTTACAGGGCTGTTTAAATATTGATAGGTTTGATGAAATTATTGACCCAAAATCGACTTTCTTTAAATGAGGTTTTTTCCATACTCGACAAAGAGAATTCATTTGGTACAGCATAGCAAAATTTAATTTAAACCTTCACAAATTGCAGATATTTATGATTTCTCTATTTCCAGTTATTTTATGTTATAAATAAAGTTCACAAACTTCAAACTTGCGATTTGCGAGACTCTTCTTACTATTCATATTTACTAAATACTTTAAAGGCATTGAAGACTCACCCCAAACCGCGTGGGGCCATCTGAAAAATTTAACTTTCTGTTGCTTGCAAGTGATGTTTTGTTCGTGTCGCTACAAAATGCAGACAGTAATGAAACGTAATACCTTAATTGTTATCTTTAGCTGGACCTGAGATATCCATCGCTGTATCGTTTGTATACTGTGCTGTGGGTATTGACCGCAGATGTATGTACTGACTGTACACTAGTGTCTAATTACCGACGGTAGCAAGCTTTGTGTGTATTTTCTGGGATCGATGGTGGTGTTTAACACTTCTGTTACACCTCATTCGAAACTAGGTCAGATTACCGGCATGTGACGTTTTCTTTTTGCGCGAGTCTTCACACCCTTTAAGGTATGTATTTTCTTGGTTGATAGTTTCTGCTCTGTCACTCCTTCTTAGGTTTTGTCAATACCCTTGTCTTTCCCCCCCCCCCCCCTACCATTACACGTAATATGCAGCATTTTACAAAGAATTGATTTGATAGATATTATTTTATCAGATGAATACAAGATGAGATAGCAATATTGCACTCAGTTCTAGTTGGTACTAGTCACTCGTACTCCTGAAAATCTAAAGCTGCGTCGAAAAAGATTTCATATCAATGGCAGCTGAAAACATTACATGTAAAACACAGGCGTGGAGACACTATATCTAGAGCACGGAACCCACAAAAGGTACCTAACACCCACTTAAAAATCCTTCATTTGTTATTTTTCTTTACTTTTGCACTGATATCTCTATATCAAAAAAACCCCCAAAAAACACCACCATGTCCGGAGGTGGATGCGAAAAATACAGTTAAATTATCATCATAAAAAAACTCCTATAAAATTGGGAAGCAGTTGTACAAAATGTTAGTAAGAAAAATGCCAAAGGCATGCCAAGAACTATTTCAATTCTTTACTTTTGATTTTCTTTCTTTTTCTTTTTTTTCTACCTAGCACCAATAGCTGAAGAAAAAAATAAAATAAACAATTTTTGACAAGGGAGCTAGCTGCCAACCTATTAATTTGTGAAAAGTCTCTCAATAACGGCAAGGAAGTGCAACTGTGCTATATTTGGTAATGACCGCCCCCCTCCCCCCGCCAAAAAAATTGATCGAGTTGCAAACCAATACCCTAATTAAATAATGAGTTGCATTGCCCTAAAATGCTACAAAGGGTAGAATATTTACAGTGGTTGCAGTGCTAACAGTGCTAACATTACTTAACCATATTTTACTTTACAGCAGATTCACTCAGATTTTAATGTTCTACATATAACCTATAAATTATTTCTTTTCCTTCCTCACACCTCCCCCCCCCCCATCTCACCCCCTCACTTTCTCCTCTGTTCCCTTCCTTGCCCCCACAAGTGATACATAGCTTTAAACTTTAATCACAATAATGGTTTAGTGTTTTCTCAAGTTTTGTTTGCACGGTTGGACACATTACCTTGCAAGCACAAGCAACTGCTATGAACCCAAAGACTAAGAACCTATAGAAACTATTACACATAAGAAAATAACTAAACTTTTAAAAAACATAGAAAACATGTAAAAGAACATAAAATAGTTAACTCCTTCGGCTCCTGAATTTCCTCTTTTTCAACTTGCTTTCTGTTCATTAGGACCTGGAAAAAAATGATTTAGCTGACCGTGGTCCATTCCGACAAAGTTTCTTCTTCTTGGAGGTCAAATGAGGTCATTTTTGGAGTTTGTAGATACCAAATAGAAGACTAGCGCCAGATAGGGCAACCAGCAGACCCCAGATCCAGGTGGGAGATCCTACAATCTCTCTGATTGAGGTCTGAGGAGAAAACAGAAAGAGGGGTGAAAGACAAAAAAGGAGGATGGACCTGAACACAAAAAAAAAATTGTATTTTCATAAATATAAATACCTCATAACCTTTGTTTTATATACCATCCTATTTATAACAATAATAAATCATAGGTAAAACAAAGAAAAATCTGTTTAGCTCCCCCCCCCCCCGCCAAGTACTTCCTAAGACCTACTGAAGACTAAAGTTTAAGGTTTACTGTCTTGTGCAATGCCAAGGCCCCTCACACGGCTTTACAACACTAACCCCTTTCAATGGTATTTTTATTGGTCATTGGTAACTTGTCACACCAACACACCAAAGTGTGCACAATTCAAACAATCTCTCCTGGGGCACCACTGTGCACCACAGCCACGTGTCCCCTGTGAGACTTCCCATAGGATGCAGCCACAAACCTGCGCATGTAACAATATTTAAAAATTACCTCGCAAGTCCCCATTTATACACCTGGGTGAAGAGAGGCAATGGAGATAAAGTGCCTTGCCCCAAGGACACACTGTAATGATCTGGCCAGGGCTCGAACCTGTCCACTGCCTTAACCACTTGACCGCAACGCTCACGTTGGTGAGGGTTCATAAAACTTCTTACAGCCTAAACCAACCAATACATATACATTGACAGAGAAGCAATTGTGAGGGAAAAAATGTGGCAGGCAGGCCGGTAGGTCCTACTCATTTTGTCTTGTTTAATGTTTGACGACGCAAGACATTTCTTAAAAGGAATGAAATTATGGCCTAATAGCAGAGAAGAAAGAACAATGTATGGAACTCTACTCATAACTCAATCACATGACTTTCCTCAATCAAGCAAGCTTATCTTGGGGCATACATCAACAACTTTGGCAGATTTTCCTGCACCAACATTCAAATAAATGACCAAGTCAGTATCCAATAAGATTAAAATAAAGTACCCAAAAAATTACAATTTTTTTTTAGTTCTGATCTGTTAGAAAACCTCCTGAAATATTGATGGCCACCTTTTCAAAATGGTTTGACACTTCCAATATTACGAGTTGTGGATATACAGGGAACGACCAGGACGTAACTTACTACGAGCATTCAAAGAAGCAGTATATTCTGGCCAATGGGATGAGGCTAGCACCTTTCTCGAACACAAAGAAATCTGCGCCTTCTGCGTCACCTCTCGTCCAGCGGCACATAAGCTCTGGTTAACCGGTAGTCGAATCGGCCCATGACCCCCCACCCCCCTGTAGGAAGATTCAATTAAGCTTAACCCATGAACCTATAAATACCATCAACTGGATGGGTACCGGAAATCCAGTCCTAATAGACGATAACCATTGTTCAGATGTGGGTGATACCATTTCACACATGGTGATGATACCATTGTCACTATTTTGTACTTACCCAGCCACCTCTGTTGATGATCCACTGGGCAAACTTCCGAACAAGTAGTTGCACCACCTCTGATATAAGTGTGTTGACCCAAGCTGGAAAGTTTTCATCTATGAAGCGACCTATAGCCTGCAATAGAAGAAAAAACCATCGTAAAACTGCTGTCAAGACAAGAGAACAAGCACAAACGGTTCTTTATGGATTTACATTTCTCATTCTTTTCAAGAAGTTTGTAACAAAGTGGGTTCAGTACATACATAAGCTTATCTATAGTGAAATGATCCAAAACTTCTTAAATGCCGACTATTTTTCTTGATACTGTGCTTTTTGGCTGTGATCTAATCATAATTAACTTAAAACAAAAAAGGGTTATCTGGGTCATGAGATATTTCATATCAATGTTACACAGATTCAGTAATTTACTAACTAAATTAAACATTTCCAGTTTACATTGTAATGGTAAACAGTTTTCTCCAATACTAACACAGATCCAACATACCGAGAAACAGTGCCATCTTTCATACTGCTTCCAGAGGCCACTTTTGGACTCAAATAAGAATATATTTTACAACTCTTTAATTTTTGGTGGCTTATTACACAAATAATTTTTTAATAATTTAAAAATATTACTTGGAAATAGTCAGATAAGGGAGTCAGGTCACTATAGGGTCCTCTCCCGGGATCTTTCCCCGATATTCAGGGATGAGCTTACAATGAAGACCTTTTCATATATACAATTAGCAATGGGATAAACAATCTGTATAGTGTCTCCTCCAAACATTCCTTACAAAGGTTTCTCAGTCATTCTTCTAAATATCTATCAGAAAAACAGAACATATTCTCGCTTGATATTGTCATCATTGGATCTTCTAATAATAATAAATAATAAATTACATTTATATAGCGCTCAATACAGCGTTTCAAAGCGCTTTACAAAGTAGGAAAGAGACAAAGGAAACCCAGGAAAAAAAGAAACACAAGGAATCAAAAAGGAATGTTTTAAGTTGTCTCTTGAACCTACAAAGAGAGGGAGAGTCACGAACGTGAAATGGGAGTTCATTCCAAAGAGAAGGCGCAGCGACAGAAAAGGCACGATCGCCATAACGAGTGCAGCTACGTGGACCAGGAGTTAATTGCAAATGCGCATGATAGGAAGAGCAAAGCGTAACTGTAGTTGAAAGGAGTAAGATGGTCAGTGATATATTGAGGGGCAAGCCTGTTGATCGCTTTGTAGGTGTGAAGTAGGAGCTTGAACTGGATGGGCGTGTCCTTAGTCTTTAATTCTTGAAGCTTTATCAAGACCCTGATCGCTGTTTTAACAAAGAGATAATTATCGAAAAGCGATGTGGTTCCACCTCGCAGAAAGCAACCTGCTTAAAATCTCGTTATTTGCTTTAGATCTATTTTGCCTCTTCTCTCAAGCACATATCTGTGGAAGACCTGTCTGTTTTCTCGCTGATATGCAAATTACTTACACGAGCACACATTTGATATGCAAAGTAGAAGAGGCCGATGACACGACCCCAGTTGACCTCCCCATCGCTGAAGATGACGTGAGCCACGGCTATGATGTTATCGATGGTGAATTGATCATTCTGCGAGAGCAAAGGAATTGATTTACTAACATAATACGTCTTTGTGATGAAGATCACAGTCATAAAAAATTAAATCATTAAATACGTCCTCACAGCAGCTCAAGATCATTCTGTAAACGAATCGGTTAACTAACATAATAAGTCTATGTGATAGAGATCACTGTCATAAAAAAAATATATATAAAAACTTCCTCAAAGGAGCTCAGAAAACTGTTGATTCCATCTGGGAGATATTACAGATTTCATGTTCCTTCACACATGAGGCAGAAGAGTTAATCAAGTCTAAATATGACATCATCCTCTAACATGTACTTCAATTTACTTCATTTCCTTTTCTTTCTTTAGTTATGTAATACGATGTATACTTTCTGCATTAAAGGGAGTGAAGACTCGCGCAATAAAGAAACGTCTGATGCCGGTACTCTGACCTAGTTTCGAATGAGGTGTAACAGAAAGTGTTAGACACCACCATGGATCCCAGAAAATACACACACTGCTTGCTACCGTCGGTAATTAGACACTAGTGTACAGTCAATACATGCAGCTATGGTCAATACCCACAACAAATTGTACATAGCAGCGAAGGACATCTCAGGTCCAGCTAAAAGATAACAAGGTATCACGTTTCATTACTGTCTGCATTTTGTAGCGACAAGAAAAAAACTTCACTTGCAAGCAACGGAAACTTAACTTTTTCAGAGGGTAGCTCACAGTTTGGGGCGAGTCTTCAATGCCTTTAAATGGAGATGGGTTTTGCAAAGACTGAATCCAAACTCTTGAAAC
>KN882567.1:0-12400 GCA_000934455.1 Apostichopus parvimensis
ATCAGCTTCTTGAGAACAACTTATACTAAAACATACTGTTGGGTTCCATTGTAAAGCGCTAATGAAATTGATGCCAATGAACTTTCTTGGAGCATTCCCATCCCATTTCCTTACAGAGAAATATTTTGCACCCCATCATTCAATTTCAGTCTTTGCCCTAGCAAAAGTTTTAGTTTCCGTTCAAACACTTTAAAGAGTTACACATCTCTTGTAGGTTGAAGAGACGATTTCATGTTTTCCCACTCCCCCCCCCCCCCCAAATGAAGAAGAAGAACTGAAGTAGAAACAACAAAGTAGAATATAACTCCAGAAAGTGATCGAAACGATCATCATTGCATTTGAAGGAACTTTTTAAGTAAAGACAAAGAAAATGATCGTTTGTGTAACCTTTGTCAATCATAGCAGATTTTAGTTCTTTGATGTCAACACACTGAGGGCTGAAATTACATCGCAACATATCCGACCTCTCTTATCACAACAGAACAAATAAAAGATAACTAGTGCCAGCCATATGGTCTCGAACTTTGGACTGGATATTCAACCGATTGAACATTCCAAATTTTAGGATGCTCAAATCTGCTAGAAGTTTTCAAACGTAGTTAGGCTTTTCTGGAGATTCTGGTTCTCCATTTACAGTAGGCCTACATCGAAAATGATTGAAAATACACTTAAATGTATGAGTAACTAGTATTTTTACGGTAGGAGTAAATGCTTGTTGAAATTGGAGCTTGGGTTAACATTACCTGGCTCAGTTGTGTACCTAGAATAGCTGCACCCGGGACTGATCCTTCTTTTGTCATCCCGTGCAGGGAATGGCGTCCTGATCGAGGGAGGGGTCTAAGGGGCGGAGGTTTCCACCTCCCATTTGAGAAATTTTTGCTTATAAAGGATGTAAGGTTGCCTAGATGCAAAATGGAGCAGCTATCTTTGGCAACGCTTTGAACTGATTATATGTTTAGAAATTCCGTCATTCTTTAGTGAATATTTCTTCACTAGACACATTAGTGTCTAGAATTCATACATATTATATTTTTAAATAACTGTACCCTGTTGTTTCTTAATTCTTCAATTCTTTCGCCGGACGGGGAACCGGTATAGATTGTAATTAAGCGCCCATAGGGCCAGCCCTACCGGCGTAGTTCATATAGTGCATGATCAGGTTTGACAAATAGCTGTAAACAGACTATACTTCTGTACGGCAACATATTAGCCAAAATAAAGCATATCTTCCTGAAAATTTGGGTCAAAAATTAGTAACAATGAGAATCGGGGCCCCTTTTCCAATAGTGGCTCTCCCCTAACTCCCATCCGTAACGGTTCCCGGGCGAGCCTCCCCCCAGCCTGGGTATGTTTGTGGGCTGTAGCATATGACACCCCCCTGACTGGTACCCAGGCAGACCCCCCCCCCAGCTTAGTACTCCAATGTCCTGAATTTCTATCATATTTTGGGTAATACTGAATGATATTTCCACTTTTTCGCGCAATTTACCAAAGACGTACTTTTGTTCGATCTGGAGTTTGATCAAAGTCGAATCCAAACCCATAGATAATGAGTTAGTGCTTGTGGTACACATAATACATTGGTGACGCAACAACTCCCTGTTGAGTACACAAACCAAGGACGAAGATTTTGCCTGCATACTCGCGTTACTTGCCTTAGGTAAAGTGAGGTTAGTCTACTTTTGTGAATTTTTGCAGATATTTTACGTAAATTTTAATGATATGCTCATTTTGGTTGTGAACTATTCCTGTCATATGGCTTTCTTAGTCATGACATTTCAAAGTTTGTGCCTTGTGAACTATACGTGCGGGTAACAGTTTTGCGATCGTTTCAGACTACGTTTTATGGGTAGTGGCTATTGACCCGGCCGCCGGGCCTCTAAGCCCCGCTCGCTATTCACCCGGCTGTAGATGGTACCATGGAAGTTGTGCACAGTCCTGGATCTCATATAAATTTACTGTGTAGGCCTACGTACGTACGTCAGGCAGGGCAAGCGCATGTGTTCAGTAGGCCGGGCTATTAAAGTCTGCAATTGCCTGTGCTGCGGATCATCAGCGGCGATCGACCCCCACACAAACAAACGCAATCGCCATTCTCCCGCGCCATTCATTTCGGCAGCCGGGTCGATAAGCCACACTGTTCGCTATTCACCCGGCGGCCGGGCCGACAAGCTCCGCTCGCTATTCACCCGGCGGCCGGGTCAATAGGCCCCACCACGTTTATGATACAAAATGTGTTTTGGACGATCACTCGTTCGTCAGTCATTTTTTGGTCATCAATTATTTTACCAGTCAGAAAACTAAAGGAGAAGCTCGCTAAATATTTTTTAAACGATTATACGATTTGAAACCATGGTTGCTCGTCACAAAGCACAGATCAAATTTGATCTGGTGTTTACATTACATGTTTTGAAGCAAAACTGAATAGGCCAAGGCTAGGCAATTTTTCGTTGATAGACATTGTTAATCAAATCCTTAAGTGCGTCAATTACGTAGTGCGCTACTGCTACTGTAGTATTAATATTAAAGTGCACCTAGGCCTACTGTTAGTGCTATGAAAACATTGATGTACATATACAATTTGCATGTTGTGGGATATTAATATCAACTATTCATGATAATGTAGTAGTAGTACTGAGGTACTGACTTTTCTAATTTGGGATGGTGTTGCAAAATTATCAGTTTCTAGAGTCCATGCAGTACTTAATTACAGTATATCATGGCTATGTGGCTAGTGTAAGATTATTGGCAATTCCATATTATAACCCAAACTATGCTAAGTGCATGGTCAAATAAATAGTAAATCATAAACTCCACCATTGTACTACCTAGAACATCGAGGAACAGACTTTTCCTTTTGTAAACTTTTAGCATTGCTATGCTTTTCGAGCCATTACTACTCTTCATTCTACAGTATGATATGCATGATCATTTGTTTGATACAAAAAGCCATTCCTAAGTACTTACTATGTACAAATGTTTGCTAGCTTTTCTTTTCTTTCAAGTCTTGGGCAGATCATTGCATTTTATCCTTGGGCAAGGCACTTTATCATCGTTGCCTCTCTTCACCCAGGTGTATTAATGGGGACCCTTGGGATTAAACTGTCAGCTGGGCGCTGTTTAGCTGCTGCCATGTGGATGGATTGTCTCTATGTTTAACAGGTTATCGTTGACCAGGGTAATATTGTGATGTGCCTTGAATTGGTGGATGATATGTCTGCGCATTATAAATCCTCAATATTATTATTATATTATACTTTTGTTTTTTCCAGATCTGATGGCCACAGGAGCAGAATTCCAAAAAGTTCCGAAAGAAGAAGTACTCCGATTCTGCCAGAGTTGTATGAAGGTAGCAGGATCAAGTTTGAGCCATGGCAAGCAACTGGCTGAAGTACTAATGTCTGCTGATTACAGAGGGCACTTTAGTCATGGCTTAAACAGATTGCGTACGTTTTCATTTGGTGCTTTGCCTGTAACCCTCTCCTCAGAGACTCACGGTAGTAGGGGCCTATAATTCATTGCATGGAGCATTGAGATTATGACATCATACTTGGATATTTTACAATGTGAACTCTAGTTTATCAAATTACGAATTGATATAATGTGTGACTGATTTAGTTCATATATATGTTACTCATGCACTAATTGGACTAAAATTCAACCTCAGATGTAGAATACCTTGACTCCATTCATGTGGCTCTCCGTGAAAGGTTTTCTTTCCCAAAAATGAACGACAGTACAGTATTCTTTAATTTCACATAAATTTCAGTTGTTCAAGGTATTGTGATCTGTGAGTCGCTGAGTTTCTTCAAAACAGTCGTGTTGAGTTTAACAAATGAAATCACCATTTGGTTGGTTCAGCTGTTGTAGCAAGGCATAGTGGCAGTACTTAATTAGCCTTGTCACATTTCTATTGATCCAGGGAATAGAGGGGATAATAGCCCTTATCATAATTATGATAGATGAAGATTAACTGGTTTTTATTATACAAACAACTGGGCACACTATTGTCCACAGTGTTGCCCCTTTATATGGTATTAACTGTTAGCACTAAACAACTTAAAATACTTGTCTGGTGCTACTGTACATTAGCAGGTCTGTATTCATCATAAACACAACTTGTACCATTTGTTAGTCTCCATCAAATGTAGATTGAAGCAATAAATGTATTACTTTCAATTTCACCTTCAGTTGTAATTTTCAATTTTATCTTCAGATGTATATGTCAGGGATGTACAGTTGAATGCAACATGCAGGGACGGTGCACCTAAAATCTTAAAGGAGACAGCTGCCACAGCTTGGGTAGACGGAAAGAATCTTCTCGGTGCAGTGGTGGGGAACTACTGCATGGATCTGGCCATCAAGAAGGCTAAAGAGGCTGGGATTGGTTGGGTAGTAGCTAAAGGTATGTGGATATATACATGTAAGTTTGTCAGTGAACTTAAAGAGGCCGAGATTGGTTAGGTAGTACAGTAGCTAAAGGTATGTGTACATGTATGTACGTTTGTGAACTAAAGTTTGTGAATTTTCTGTTGAACTTCATCCATTGCCATAATTAAACATGAATGGAATTAAATTTTTTACTACCATAAATTGAAACCAAATAATTTGCTCAAGTTTACATCACATAAACAAGAATTGCTCTGCTACTCATGAATATTGCTCTTAATCTTTTAAATTAATTTAACCTTTTGGGAGAGTCAAGTGATAGTATTTGTCACAACCTGCAATTGCATCTGTCAAAGGAGCACGTATCTGGCAGGTTCTTAGCTGCAATGACCCGTACATGTGAATGTTTCAAAACACCATTTGTATGATATGGGATAAATTTTTAAAACATGGATGATTTTGCAGTGAATTGATGTTGGACATAAAAGATCAGAGATCTGTGTGAGGGTCTGTAAAAAAAAAAAATCCATTCAATGCTATTTGCAGGCGCATAGCCAAGGGGGGGGGGGCGAAGGGGCAGCCCCCCCCCTTGGGCATATTTTGTTTGTATGTTTCTATGATATCGCTAGTAATTTCAAAAGAGAAAATGCTAAGATGCAACTTACAAGGCCTGGAAGTGCCATTTCCAGTGATCTGGGAGGCATTTTCAGCCGAAATTTTCTTGTACGCTTCGCGCCAACACTTGGTGGCGCTAGGCTAAGATAGTTTGCAATGCCGTATCTACAGCTCTGATAGTTTGCCTACAGTTTCGCCCCTCCCTTGGCAAATTCCTTGCTATTCGCCTGGCTATTTGTCTAAATTTGCCTAACAAGTTTAACCGTTAATTAATGACATTTCAATTTTATCTCATGCAGGATCGAATCATTATGGGATTTCTGGTTGGTACACACTAAAAGCCTTAGAACACAACCTACTGGTGAGAAAGCTTGCTCCATTGTTACATCCTATTGATCCTAAACTTTATAATAAGTTAATACCTGTGTAGAAAGTTGGTATCCTGTGCATATTATTAATCAGGTTGCTTATTTTCATATTATAGGAGACCATAATTTTATTTATTTATTTATTTTACAAAATTTCTATAGCGCCTTATCCAATCAGAAATTGCTCTAAGGCGCTTTACAGTAAAATACATACAAACATGATATACAAATATATAAATCGATAATGTAAGGTATAAAAAGGGTAGAAAATTTGTTATATACAATCTGACAATGAATTGTATAAAAACTGCAAATGGAAAATCGAAAATTATACAAACAAATTCTTAAAATTTAAAATATATATAAATGTGAAAAATTTTAAATTTTAAAAGCGCTAAAAGCGCTAAAGTTGATAACATAAGAAGAAATGCTTGGTGATACTGAAATTTAAGGCCTTCCATAATTGCTCAGTTAGTATCAACAAGGCGTGTGAACACAAATATTGCTACACATATGTTCATACAAGATAGATTATTCATTTAGTTTTCAAAAATTTGTAAATGTTGTTTGTTCAAGTTTATGAAATTTGTCATCGATTTTAGCATACTGTATCTCAGGTTTAGCATCAGTTTATATAGTCCCTGTAAGTTTCCTTGGACATTTCAAGACTACAAACTTCAATTTGAAGATGTAAAGTGCACCGGAAATATGCCTTTTTTTCGTGCAATCTACTCATTCAAAGGACAATGAGAATGGTAGTAAATGTGGAATGTGATGCCAGTTATTTTTCGTTAGTTTTATGTTAATTGGTTTAATGCATCCTTTTTTTTTGGGGGGGGGGAGTTTGATAAAGTTAAGTCTTAATCGATCAGGTTCTTGTAATGTGGTTAACAGAGTTTGCTACTAAAGAACAGCTTAAAGGAAACTTACAGACCACGGGACTGTATCATGGTGATGGTATTTATACACTGCATGATTGGGAAATTGCAGGTTACCAATGTTCAACTTCAACTTTCATCAGTATATAACCCTCAAATTGTAGCGTGCACCAAAATTGCTGAAAGGTGCAGACTTTTTTCGGGTTCTACCAATTATAATGATTTGCTCGCAATGGGGATAGTTAAATGAGATGATTAAGCATCTCAATCAGGTAAGATGCTCTTAATGAAAAAGAGAAACAAATTTGACACTTTTGAGTTTTCCTGGCCTGCTACTAATAGTGATAACAATCGGCCTGGAAGGGCAGCCATTGTACGATACTGAGTAGCCAAATGTGCATGTGGGAGAAGCCAAATGGCTAAAAACTTACACTTCAGGTCAGGTGGCCATCCAATTCGATGTTGTACAGTAGTTCATTTTGAAAATTTTTCAGATGAGTAAGAGCCTGGATTTCTCCTGGACGAGAAGCCCAGTTCTTTGTCCGGCCAGTGAGGAACACCGACCATCTCCCAGGTGCTAGGTTTCCCTGCTCCTAATGTCACCACCTTTTATCTAGTCCACAATAGCACTGGTTGTGAAGGCATTTTTGTCTTTCGATAGTACACACTTCATCTCCATCTTCAAGAGTCCTGCGATTAAGTTTCATGCTTAGGCATTCATATTGTTTTCTCAGGGAATGTCCATGACAAATTCGTCACCTATAACGGTGCCAAATCGAGCTAAGAAACAAATCTTTGGGACCAATCCGATAAGTCTATCTGCTCCTTCGTCTGACGGCCAGCCCTTCGTTCTTGATATGGCAACCAGTACTGTTTCTTTTGGGAAGGTATGTATTCATGGGTGGCTTTTCACTTTGCAGTGTGTACCTCCTTTGAGATCAGGGCATCAAGACTCCGCCACGTGGAAAATAAAGTCACCCAGGCCAACTTTTTCAAGCCTTCATTTTCCTTAAGTAATTAATAATATATTATGAATAAGAGAGTACTTCCCCAGGCCTTCTATTTGACCATTACCCCTGGAGCTATAAACCATTACGCTCTCTGACCCCTTCTCTGGTCATGCTTGGCTGTGAAGTGTATTTGTAAAAAGTGTCATGTGGTTGAGTATGGTGACCAGGTCCCCTTGACTTTCAAGGTGGTCCTTGGGATGGTTTGTCAGGGAATAGTGTAGTTGTTTGCATTAAATTTGAATTTTGAATGGCACTTTGGAGGTTTGAATTTCTTTTAATGAAAGTGCAATTCTGGGTTTTGTGGACAAAACTATGCAGTATGCATAATCAATGCATAACTCGGGAAGCAATGTTGAAAGTTTGCAAACAGTTTTTTTGTATTTCCCCCCCCAATGCTTTCTTTGATTATTTAGAGGGAAAGGGTCCAAAATATTTGAATTTTATCTGTTAAATGCTTGAAATTACATTGTATGTATTTTGTCGTGTTGCAAGTTACAAGACGCACATTCTTAGACTTTTATACAACAATATGTAATTTTAACCAAATTATGATAGTGATAGAGATAGCAATCTATATATGGTATAAATGACATATAGTTTAATAGTAGACAGATGACTCCATTTTACCTTTCATTCAGGTTGCTTTGCTTTTAATTTTTGATCGGGACTGATCTTGATCTGGTCTTGATCTAGAACTGGTAACTTTAGAGAATAACTTCATGATGTGGGAAAGATGGCCATCCAGAATGGTATTTCATATTTAGTGCTAAAGTCTTATGTTCCATGAGATAACGCCCATTTAGAGGAAAACCATTTTCCCCCTCCTTTGTGAGCACCTATCCAATTGATTACGTTTCGTGGTATGAAGCTGTAAGAGAGAGCATGTGGTCAAGTGGTTGAGGCAGTGGACTTGTGATCTAAGGTTTGCAGGTTCGAGTCCTGGCCAGATCATCTCCATTGCCTCTCTTCACACAGGTGTATAAATGGGGACTTGCGATGTAACTTGTAAATGTAGTTGGGTGTGCCGGTTTGTGGAAGCACCCTATGGGAAGTCCTCCAGGGGATACGTAGATATGGTGCACTGCAATGCCCTAGGAGGGGTTGTGTGAATTGTGCCCACTTTGGTGAGTGAGTGTGTGACAAGTAACCAATGACCAGGGCTTCAGTTGTAAAGTCATGTGAGGGGACCTTGGCTTCAAAACAAGACTGTAAACCTTCAACTTAAACTCTCCACTTTGTAATTAGTCACCATTAACTAATCAAGCCAAACTGACATCTATTAAAGATCTCACAATGGGAGAATGGGCTGTGCATCAAATGAGTCTTGGCCACATTTTACTTCTTGACTTTTATTGCAGATTGAAATGCAGAATCACAAGAATGAACCGATACCGGCTGGTTGGGGAGTAGACGCAGAAGGACATCCCACAACTGATCCTAAGGATGTAGTAGAGAGAAAAGGCAGTCTTCAACCTCTGGGTGGCCCAGAAATAACAGGTACTCTAACAGTTTTAAAAGTAGGAGTGTCAGGATCTAATTCACATATATTACAATGACATGACAGCTAGGCTGCATTATTTGTGAGACCAAAGGAAAGATTGTTTAAAGAAAAGCAGAAAACCTAGTTGAGGTTGCTATAAATTACAGGTGGTTATAAGGGTACAGTAATCATTTCTATGATTGAGGTATTAATGCCTTTTTTTTTAACTTACATGTGGTTATAAGGGTACAGGAATCATAGCTATGATTGAGGTATTCATACCTTTTTAACTTACAGGTGGTTATAAGGGTACATGAATCATGGCTGTTATAGATTTGTTAATGCCTTTATCAATTTACAGATGGAAATAAGTGTACGGGCATCATTGAGCTATGATTGATAATATCAATGTTTTTTTTTTAACTAACAGGTGGTTATAAGGGTACAGGAATCATGGCTGTTATAGATTTGTTAATGCCTTTATCAATTTACAGATGGAAATAAGTGTACGGGCATCATTGAGCTATGATTGATAATGTTTTTGTTTTTTTTAACTTACAGGTGGTTATAAGGGTACAGGAATCATGGTGATGATGAATATGTTAAAGGCTTTATCAATTTACAGATGGAAATAAGTGTACAGGCATCATTGAGCTATGATTGATATGTTAATGTCCTTACTAATTTACAGGTGGTTATAAGGGCACAGGAATCATGGCTATGATAGATATAAAGTAATGCCTCCATTAATTTAAAGATGGAAATAAATGTACTGGCATCATTGAGTAAGATTGATAATATCAATGTTTTTTTTTTTAACTTACAGGTGGTTATAAGGGTACAGGAATCATGTCTACGATAGATATGTTTATGTCTTTATCAATTTACAGATGGAAATAAGTGTACAGGCATCATTGAGCTATGATTGATAATATCAATGCCTTTTCTATCTTACAGGTGGTTATAAGGGTACAGGAATCATGGCTATGATTGAGATATTGACTGCAGTGTTATCTGGCGGTGCGGTTGCTGGAAATGTAAGACAATGGTTATCAACGGCTGAAGAAGCGAACCTTGTAAGTTACCTCTGATTGTACACACTTGCCTTTTGATCGAATCTGAAACTACAGAATAACAAATGAAAGAGACATTATGTGTCGGAGTCAGTCCCTTGCAGCTTTGTCATTTCATTTAGTGTGATGCTGTGTGAAATCCATGGGGCACAAAGTCACTCATAGTTGTGACAGATACATCACAGACGATCCATCTTTACCACTGTACTCTCTTAATTTGCAATAGTCTAACAATTTGTAACAACATGGGTTTATTAGAGCGATTGGTACCTAATATATTTGTGGATTCTAAATCGCTTCACAATTAGAATGATGCAAAAGTTACAATGCGACTTTAAGAGAAAATCAAGCAGTTGTACTTCAACAGCTACAAAATGAGTGATGAATTACATGTCATTAAACACTACAGTACTTCTCCAAGTTGTCCAGATGAGGAATTTAATCCCTTTTGGTGGGGAAGGAATCTGTCGGTCACTTACAGACCAGAGGTATGATCACTGTCACATCAGTACATAGTATGTTGCATAATTGTTATAGGCAATAGTTTCAGTAGCTCTTTCTGCAGCGTTAAGACCTGATACTACATTAGATGATCCACATACTTGTTGTCACTCCTTCACTGGCTTTGTATGGGGCACCTAAGGGGGGGGGGGGGGGTGAGGGGGAATTTATGAAAGGAGGTTATACTACAAGATGGAGGGCCATAATTCTGTATTAATGAAATTAAGTGGTAATCCATAGATGCTCCATAGAATTGTGTATAAAGTACACTGAGATGCATCCTTCGACAGGTCAAAGTTGAGTGTAACAGGTTGACATAACTTAATATGCTTGAGAATCCCAGTTGTCTGTCGGTAACAACAACAACTGTGGTTATATTTTCCAGTTCCTCAACTGCATTTTGAATATTTTCATTTGCAACATTTTAACTAACTGCCAGTAGTGAATGATATCATGCACCAGGCCTAATAAGGCTACCTTTTGGTTTGTTCAAAAAACTTATCGTTGACACATTGTTGACATATATTTAACCTCACTCAGAGCACTGCTTTTTGTAAAGTAATCAACATTTTTGTAGTTAAAAGACCAGTAGGTTCTCTTAAGAAGAGCTTGAGTATCTTAGTGAAACATATATACAATTCCTAAGTTTCTATTGTCCAGATATAGCAAGTTGAATTTCTAAGTTTTTGCTTAAAAATGGGAAGTTGAAGCACAACAGGGTTGACACCAGTGCCAGATTAAACTAGTACTAGCAACAGTAACACATGCTACGGGTCTCGCATTAACAAGAGGCCCACGCTAAATGCTTGCAAGGCTCTACCAATATCCGATACAGTGACTCTACACTTGCTCTATGACTATAGTACTATACTGCCTTCAACTTTTTTGAAACGACTGGGTGTTTAAGGTTAGAGATATTAGCCAATTATCACCTTCAAATCGGGGTTATAAGTTTAACACAGTAATTAATGAGAGTGTGGTATCTATGTGATACATACACGGTGCATCAATACGAAGGTATTCGAAACTGAAATCATAGCCCACTGCCCAAAGATGAAGACGAAAATGTAACGTGCCTTAGCTGAATGCTACAGGCACAAGCTTAATCCAGCACTGGGTGACACTTCACTTTGACCAAAAAAACAAAAACCTGTCTTATTGTTCCTTATTACATACTGTATTGTTTTTCACCCTGATTGGATACAGCTGTAAAATTTGCTACTGCTGTTTTGCAATTCAATGAAAATGCATGTGGTTATCAAATTATTTTTTTATTCACTTGTGAGGTGGCAAATTGTATGGAAATTTTGAAGAACAAATAAATTTTTAGGTGTGCATCTATGACATCACCCTTGTTCATTTTCTTTTTTATTTTGGCTTTTTTTTTCTCTCTTTCCCTCTCAAGCCTTGAGCACCCTTCCGTGTGGGTATGCATGCTTTATAAATCACCATTATTATTATTTCAGTTTTGTAAATCATAGGCTATATCAACTTCAAATTAAGATGTGACATAGAGTTGACTGAAATTTTTACCAGTTAGAGTATATACCTGTTTAATTATGTCAAAGATAAAACAAAGTCTGATTTAACCTTTTTTCTGTAGACATATAAAGTCACAGACAAATAATTTCACAACTTTTGAACTTTTTATGTTGTTAACATGCTCTTGCACCTTCATTTTATCTGAAAACTCAGGGTCAACTTTTTGTAGCCATCAACCCAGAGTGCTTTGCTATGGACTTTGAAGGTCGGTTAGCCGATTTTCTTGGCTGTTTAAGGGATCTAGAACCGGTAAGCCTGCCATTCAGAGAAAATAGTTATTGACAATTGGCATTATTCTCTGAAGCTAATAGGGTTTCTAGAAAAAATAAGGCAATAATGGAATTATAAGATTTAAAACTAAGAATTTCATCCAACCATCTTCCAGCTTTGGATTTACTTCTAATGTTCAGATAATGTTCAAAATAAAATATTGAAATTGATTGTATTGTTTTTGTTGATATTTTATGATCATGTGCCTTTATCAGGGCCAAACAATAAGTTCAAATGTGAAGGGTTCCTACAGTATTCCTAATTCATCAACCCA
>KN882567.1:14955-25414 GCA_000934455.1 Apostichopus parvimensis
TAGTGTGAATTCCGCTTTGTAAGTATCGCCGCATTAGCTATTATAGAGCCAAATAAAGAGTCAGTGTTTGCTTTATTTGATAAATAAAGCTTTGTCAAACTTTTATATCAACTCTTTGTTTGGTTACTTGCCATAGGCAGGGAAGTATCCGATGCAGTCAAGTTGTTGTGTGTGTCTGTTATGCCGTTGCTTTTAAACACTATATGAAGGTAGATAACATCTGCAGTTCTCATATTTGACATGTGCTTTCCGCATAATTAGTACAAGAACCCTATTGTTTTGGGCGAATGTCAATGGTCATTTGGGGTCAGCAGAGGGCAAAATGTGAAAATCTCGAAAAATGCTGTATCTCCAGAATCTAAAATCAAAGGAGCTCAAATATGCATGGTAGGATAGCCTTCTATAGTGTAAAGGTTTCACACAATTTAGTTTAAGTCTGAGTTCATTAAGGTCACCACGGGTCAAAACTTGAAATCCCTGTAAACACGATATCTCCATATAGGAAACTGTATTTGAGTAGATGTCAAAGGTCATTTGGGGTCAGCATAGGTCCAAATCTCAAAATATCAAATTGGTCTCATCAAGTTAACTATTACAAATGGAAGTTTAGCTCTCTGTTGTTAGAGTGAGCATGCAAAATAAAAAACCAACAACAAACAATGTCCCTCTCTCTTTCTTTCATCAGTGTGGTATTATGTCATATGGTTCAATACCACCCAATCATATAAGCACTGACTCTGTCATTAGCTTGCAAACTCCTCTTTTGCTGCAATTGTAATGTATTAATAGGCGAGTAACCACAGGGAGGGTTTTCCCTATATATGGTTTTGATTAAGTTAGCAAATAGCTTATATTATCTGATTTACACAACTTGTTTAGGCAAAACAATCGTTAGCAAGGAATAAAGTTCCTCACCTGTGTGCTATTTAAGTACGCTAAGGGATTGGATAATGCTAAGTTTCATCATGTGATTAATACAGCAAGTTTGGTCAACGGTTATGTCAGTATTAAGTGAATGTCTAATAGAATGCATGTTAAGATTCAAAGCTAAAAAAGTCAGTTAAACCCTTGGTCAGATCGTTTGATTATTACAGATTGTTTGGGCCACACAATTCTAAAGTCGTGAAGAACTTTGTCACCTTTGAAAGCTAAGGTAAGCCCAAGTTTGATTATTTACAATAATTTTGGAAATATTTACAGTATGGTACAAACTATGTATGGTTTAATACTACATACATTACAACAGTACCACAAAATGAATATGGTTTAATACTTAATACATTACAACAGTATTACAAACTGAGTATGGTTTAATACTACATACATTACAACAGTACCACTAACGATATAGTTTAATACTACATACATTACAACAGTACCACTAAATGAGTATGGTTTCATACTACATACATTACAACAGTGTTACACACTGAGTATGGTTTAATACTACATACATTACAACAATACCATAAACCGGATATGGTTTAATACTCAATACATTAAAACCTTACCACATGTATGGTTCAAAGCACTTATGTCTGTGTTTCACTCCAAAGTGGATTTAAAACACATTCAGGTTATTCAGGTAAGGAATGGGAATTAATGACTGAATAAGTCATATTTTATAGCGTATCTTGGTGTGCCTAACGTTAAAACATAAACTTCATATATGCCAACTTGATGCCAGCATACTTTAATCGTGATGTGAGCAAGGGATGTGCTTCTTACATTACTATGTCTCACATTACGTTGTTTTTCGTTGGAAAAAGTTTCGTCAAGTTATCTACTATTTTGGAGCAGCTTACAATTAAAAATACCACTTTACAGTTGTCTAGTTTTTGCCGAAGAGAGAAACACACATTGTCTCACCCAGTCACATGTTTTCAGAGATATCATACGTTTAAAAATACATCAGACAACTTGTGTCAATAATAAACTTAACAAATTAATTGGTTCTTTCCACCGTAGAAAAGAAAATCGGTTTTACCACAAGAAATTGGATATGTTTTCCTTTGCATGTTTGTTGTGGTTTCGTATAATCAGACGTACGTATTGTTCGGGTGTTGTTGTTTTTTTTAAATGAAGGCGTAGTGCTATCTTCACGTCCAATACTGTATTGAAACTTTTCAGGTCGTGTATTGTGTACACAAAGGTGGTGATTTAACAAGGTTTGTGATTTTAACAAGGTATATTTGGTGAATCAAACCAGGTGAACAGAGATCTGAAGATGGCGGGCATTTGTTGATAATATACATACATGGCAGTATTTACATGTACAGTATAATCAGAATACGGGTCCATACATTTGGTTTCGGTGGGCGTACGGTGATTTACCCGGCCAAAGACAGTACAAGCCGTATGACTCACTTGTTTGTTGGGCTCATTTCTATGGCAGACGGCCTTCCTTGTTGTGAACGAGCAACACCGTGACGATCACGTCACAAACGTTCACTAATAGAAAATGGTAATATTTTCTGTTCTTTTTTTTATACATATCACGCAAAGTATTTAACAAAGGCCATTGTGATTTATGATTGACAGGTGCGACAGCACAAGGAAGATACAAGAAAGTGTTATTGCCAAAGGGCACTTTGGTATATACAGTACTTTACCCGTTTCTTAACCTGACACCGACGCAAAATAAGTTCCTTTTTCGCAAAGCTTGCATCGTTGATTGTATATTAAATTACTTAACTTTATACAAAAGTTAAGTCTAAAATCCCATTAACCTAATAAACAGCTCAAACGTTATTTGCATTGTTTGAAATGAAAAGCAAAAGTTCAGCGTCCATTGTGGAACCGATATGAATCAAAAAGGTGTCGTTCCCTGGTTGTATAGACGGTACTGTTTCTGGTCCTCTTTGTCAGTGACTACCATACCATACCGTCGTTAAAATGACTGCATAATACCAAATTAGCATAAATAGACTACAGCAAAACTCCCCTCACCATTTGTGACTGCAATAACCATCTTCACCGATAGCGTGACTAAACCAAGTTAGTTTTATCGCATCCCTTGGCGTTGCTATAATTTGGGAACCAAATATGGATCGAATAAGAATTTTCGTTATTTTATTCTTGGTCAGTTCAGTTTCATGTCAAGAGTGTGAGCCTTGTCCCGATGTTTGTCGTTGTAGTGATTCTTCTTTATACTGCGAATACCGGGGTTTGACTTCGATGTTCTCATGTGGACTGGCGTCCTCTTATTCCAGAGTTAATTATTCTGGCAACAATATCGGTATAGTCAACTGGAACGATGTGCCATGGTCGTCCCCATCAATTGTGCTCACCATCGACTTAGAACACAATAATATAAACGGTTCGTCGGGAACATACCGGTACGTGACGAATGTCTCTAGCCATATTAATATCTATTTGTCGTTCAATAGACTTATATCGTTTCCATCCAACTATTTGGAAATCAAATCTTGGCTATCAACATATAGAGCTTTGCGACTCTCCGCCAGTGACAACGGTATGACGGAGGTTTTAGCTCATGCAGTAACTCTGCATGACAGCTTAGATGATTTTTACCTTGACTTAAAGAATAACAAGATAAATTACATACATCACGATGCATTTAATCTTCAGTCACGCTATGTATCCATTTACTTGAGGAATAATAATATTCTGTCGTTTTCTACTATCTGCCTTCGCTGTGTTCTTGATATGACATTATTATCTTTATCGTTGGATTTTAATTACAATTTGATTGAAGGTCTGGATAACGAAGAGGAATTATTCCTCGACGAAGCCGGAATTTTTACGTCCATCAAATTGGAAAATAATCCATTTAATTGTAACTGTTCGCAAAGGTGGCTTGCTTATGACAACTCATCTTTTAGGACGGTCTTCGCACGATTAAGTTCTCTCACACCCAGATGTGCCAAACCCCTAACATTACAAGGTTTCCTTGTTACTTCGTTGTCTCCTCACAATTTCACGTGTCCTCCTCGGCTTGATCCTAATGCTACATTGACTGCTGAAACCATGCTAGGGGATACATTGGTACTTCGCTGTCCTACCATTGGTGCTGATCCTCCGACTCGGCGTTATGACTGGATGTTTACTCCTAGCAAATCATCGGAAGTGTTCGTAAACTCTGGATGGGACTACTTCAGACAAACAGAGACAGAGTATCTGACAGTCCAAGGGCTGACATCGGCGGGTACTTTCATTTGTCGACCGTTGAGTCCGCATAGTTCGCTTTCCATCAATATCAGCGTGTCTGTGAAAGAGTCAACCCAAGAGATCTTAACCACAAGATCTTGGCAACCTTATATCACAGGAAAGTCAGACACAAATAACGGAGGAGAAGAGCTTTCTTCTTCCTTGCCTTTTGTCATTGCCGTATCATCGATTGTTTTGATTCTTCTGGTTATTCCAATGATTTTGGGTTTTATGCAGTACCGGCTAGTAAATGCAACTAAAGCAATAAAAGAACTCAGAGGAACCACTGTGGAACAGGCAGCGAAGGTGAACCCCAGAAAAGACATCAAAGATGGCCATACATCTCAGCCGAAGCCTCTTAATATTTCTGGGTCATGTCCAAATGATTATGATGTTTATTAGATGACCGATAACGTCGCAGAAGAAGGTTCTGGAATGTCAGCGAAAACATCCGCAAAACACGGAGGGAGGATCGGACATTACTATGAAAACGATTGGCGAAAACCTTAAGACTCTACGAATAAAGATAATTTACAATTCATGATGGTAATATGCAGTTTAAAATTGGACTCCCGAGAGCACAGGACATAGAAAGATCTTTGGCTAACGTGTTTACGAAATCAAGGAAATGAACATGAATTGTGAGTTATATGCTTCAAAACAATAAATAAAGAATTGGTCTAGAGTCATCTTGTTTGCAAACGTGCATTGATGCATTTGTACATTATCCTTATTTTCTCTGCGTTATACAGCAGATCAACTCCACTTCCTCTTCAGACAAAACTAGCATATATCACTTATCATATTTGAGATATTTTATTTCGTGAGCAACTTTCTTGAAAAAGAGCGCATTACTTGGCATCACCAGTTGTCTCGGTTGTAATTAAATTAGGTTAATGAGGGAGATGACATCTGTTTCAATTTCCTGCTACAGTCAAAACAATGTATACTTATTCAAATCTGAGGCATATTATCAACAGGTCTTTGCTATCATGTTTAGAGAGCCAGAACAGCCGTATGGAAACGCTCTTTGTCGTCATGTCATTACACTACAGTCTTTCCTATAGTGGAATATGGGGACTTAAGGGGTAACGTGGGATAATACAGGAGTATTTTATTTCTTTTGGAGAACAGGTCTTTGCTATCATGTTGAGTGAGCCAGAACAGCCGTATGGAAACGCTCTTCGCCATGTATAACTATACTAATTCTTTCCAATACGAGAATATGGGGACTTAAAAAGTAACGTGAGATCATACAGGAGTAACGTGACATGATACACAGTGTCTAAAGTATATCCTGTGTTCAACACTGTTGTTCATTTTGCGAAGACGGTGAGCAGGGTGGTGGCGGGGAAGGACGATTACGGGACTATGTAAGGTTTGATGTCTTAGGTGAAGTTATCAGTTTTTCATTTAATTTATTTTAAGTTTATATTGGTTATGATGGTATTAAATATTAATTGTAGTGTTTATCTTATGAATTCGTTTTTCTTTTAATGCAACTGAACAATTGGTTACTTACCGACGGTGATGGAATTCTACAATTTGATTTATATTTTTGAGATCCAGCTGTACCCCTAATACTGTAATGATGCAGTTTTTAAGCCTATTAAAGCCCCCGGTTGTATCCCTGATGCTGTAATAATGCAGTTGTTAAGTCTCTTTAAGCCTACACTAGTACCCCTGATACTGTAATGATGCAGTTGTTAAGCCTCTATAGGCCTCCAGTTGTACCCCTGATGATCCAGTTGTCAAGCTTCTTTAAGCCTCCAGTTGTACCCCTGATGCTGTGATGATCCAGTTGTTATGCCTCTTTAAGCCTACAGTTGTATCCTTAATGCTGTAATGATGCAGTTGTTAAGCCTCTTTAGGCCTCCAAATTGTACCCCTGATGTTGTAATGATGCAGTTGTTAAGCCTCTTTAAGCCTCCAGTTGTACCCCTGATATTGTAATGATGCAGTTGTTAAGCCTCTTTAGGCCTCCAGTTGTACCCCTGATGATCCAGTTGTCAAGCTTCTTTAAGCCTCCAGTTGTACCCCTGATGCTGTGATGATCCAGTTGTTAAGCCTCTTTAGGCCTCCAGTTGTACCCCTGATGATGCAGTTGTCAAGCTTCTTTAAGCCTCCAGTTGTACCCCTGATGCTGTGATGATCCAGTTGTTAAGCCTCTTTAAGCCTACAGTTGTACCCCTGATGTTGTAACGATGCAGTTGTTAAGCCTCTTTAAGCCTACACTAGTACCCCTGATACTGCAGTGATGCCGTTGTTAAGCCTCTTTAAGCCTCCAGTTGTACCCCTGATACTGTAATGATGCAGTTGTTAAGCCTTTAAGCCTCCAATTGTTACCCTGATGCTGTAATTATGCTTTCTGTGAGCCTCCAGTTTCCAGTTGTACCCCGGTTGCTGTAATGATGTAGTTTTTAAGCATCCAGTTGTACCCCTGTTGCTGTAATGATGCAGTTAAGCCTCCAGTTGTACGTTGATACTAGCCCCATACATCGTTTTAAAGACACCGGCACCGTTTTTAATACTTACTAAGCAGAAAGGCACTTTTAAATAACGAAAGAACACTTTTCGTTAACTTAAAGGGGCACGTGTTATTGATAAAAAAAAATGCACTTTGGAAGTTTATCACAAACCTGGTATACCGTGTGCCTGGTGCAGCACTGGGTGTTACCACAGTATTTGCCATGAAGAGCAACTAATTTGTACAAATGATGGAAAGTCATACTAGTTAGTACTGAAAGAGGACCAGGGAAGCGGAAGGGGATTGATTCTGATGAAAAGGGCGTGAAAACTTCGAGACACAGTTGGAAATGTGACTATGGTTTGAGGAAGCTAGACCAGTAAACTAACACCAAATGTTTCGACAGAACCGATATGCATTCACTACGTACTACAAACTCGAGTTTTGGAATGTTTATTTTTTTTCAATAATAGGGCACTGGTTAATCACAAAAAAAGTAATTATCAATTTTCATAAGAGACAAAAATCGGCACGGCAAATTTATGAAGTAATAGGATTACCATAATCTTATTTCCATGCAAATTCACGGTGTTTTTAACTACCTTAATCATTTATTCTATATGACTCATCTGGTATAATTTACATTTAAAAATCCTTGTACTTTACCAGGTAACCTTTACCGGGTAAACAAGACCACCCAGGGGCGGATGCAGGGGGGGTCTGACTGGTCCAGCCGCGCCTGAACGTAAGACTATCTAAGCGGAGCGCCACCATCGGTTGGCGCGGAGCGTAGCAGAAAATTTTTGGCTTTACATACCCCCCAGATGGCCGGAAACGGCACTTCCCGAGTATTCTAAGCTGCATGTACCTAGCCTGAAAATATGGATATCATGTCTGCAATTTCTCAATTGATGAGAAAAAAACAATCTATGAAATATGGTAATACATATCAGATGAGTTGAGATGATACAAAAATCATAATGCCTTTAGCCCCCAATCCCCCTCCCGTTCCGTCACCACTGTTTGATGCAGGGCCGGATCCAGGATTCTGGAAGGGTGAGGGGTTTGGCCTCCAGTGATCCTAGGGGCTAAGGGGAGTGGGTTTCCCTCTTTCCATTGTGAAATTCTTGGATATTTAAGTACAACAGGGAACCCCCTTCAATTTAGCCATGCAAAGCACCTACAAAAACTCACTCGAAATGTATCTGCATCAGTACGAGTTAGCTAGTTTTATTGATGATCTATTCATGGTAGATTGGAGAGAACAAACGCCGTGGATGTTTCTCAATGAACTTTCGGACCACTTCGTCAGTGTCGATAGGAGTGTTATAATACGTGTTCATGAGAACAAGAGCTGTGAGACGTTCCTCGCCCATTGTTGATCGGAGAACAGTTTTATGCCTTCTCACCGCAGAAAACGATCTTTCTGCTTCACAGCTTGTCACCGGAATGACACATGCGATATGTAGAAGTACCACCAAATTAGGGAAAAGGTCTTTGTTACATGTGTGCAGTGCTAGCAACAGTGAATCTGGCGGATTCTGCATGTTCTTACATTTGGAGTGCCATACTTCCAATTCTGTGCGGAGGCTCTTGAACCGGGGCAAATAATCTCTGTACATGACTAGACCCTCTACAACTTTTGGGAGTTCCGATACCTCCATATTTATCATCACTGAAGGAATGAGGGTAAATAGTGCTAATATTGCACCGTTGGAGTCGGTGGCGAAACGTTCCTTCATTTGGGAACATGAAGAAATCGTTGGCGCATCCTATGCAGCCTACCCACCTCACCGCCCAAAAAAATTCGAACACCACCTCAATTTTGAAACTTTTCGGTCTGAAAATTGAGATTTTTAGGCATTTTTGGCACGTGTAGCACGCGTGCACACTATAGTTCATTTGACGGAAAAGACACACCTGGCTGACTTGTAAGGATAACCGCCCTTCTGACGTCCTACATGTTTAAAATTGGCGTTTAATTTAATTATTTTTTTCTCTCTCTCTCTTTTTCTCTCTCTTTTTTTTTCTCTCTTTTTTTTGGCCAAGAGCAGGGGGGTCCGGACCCCCTGGACCCCCCCTCTGGATCCGCGCCTGCCACCGTACAATTACCATTCATATGACGCATTACTAGGCACGTTAACGTGTCTTGGTGATCCCACTTTGTTTTTCTTAAATTCCAGCCACCGTACTGCTCGGCTCCATGACCCGTGACTTCGAAGCCACACCTAATCCGCATTAAATAAACTTCTGTTATAACAAACGTTTTATCCAAGTCAGTAACTTTCCTTTCAGCTTAAAAAGATCGTATTTGAACATGAAATTTGCACAACCTTAACCCCAGTGGGCTGGTGGTGCATCTACATCTGACAAATCTAACTGTGGCTACACCCAACCGGCTCCTATGATAAAATGATAGAATTGTGTCGACATGGAGACGCTGTAACGAATATTTTTAATGATCAGGAAATTATTTTGATGAGGGAAAGAAATATGAAAGACGAAGATAAGAAGGTACAACTCGGTTCATGCTTTTCAGATTGACTTCCGGGTGTTTATTAAACCTTTGTGTAATAGGTAACTAAGAAGGGGATTTTCTTTTAAATTCCCATTAAATTGGTTACACCGAAGAGGAATTTTGGCACGGAAATCCATCTTTCATGAGATCAACATACAGCGCATGGTGAATAGGTTTGATCTTGTCACAGATATGCAACTTTAGGGGGTAATGATGTAACAGTTTGGATCAGCTGACTTAAACAGTACTGAATGCTTTCATAATAAAAAAGTCTTGATTCAGTACTTCACAGCAAGTGATCAAAGTTTTCTTTCAAGAATCTATTTGATTTCATTACGAAAGTAAGTTGGTATAAGTTTTAATAGCTTTTAGTTCTGAAGATTGTAATGTTAAAGTCTTTATTAATGGGATTTAGTTTTTATTCAGCAACATTTGATGTTCGGCCTTTGGGCTCAGATCATGTGTAACATTATGTTCCCCTTCTAGGGGAATCGTGATTCACACCTGACGATTATCACACAGTGACAGTATCGATGCAAGGGACTAGTGTTGAAAGCGGATCAGTCGGTTCGTTGTTTGGTTTTTCTTGCCCGTTTTCTTTTTTTCTGTGCCTTTTCTTGAAAAGTAGCACATTTGATTTTTGGAAATATAAAATAGTACGAAATCATATTTCAAATGTTATTTTCATGTAGACCTATTAAATTATGTAACTAGGTAATAATGCCATAATTTGAAGAGCAGTTCAGTAGAATTTAAAGTGTAAGACGCAACATTCTTTATTCAATAATTTGTTTTTATCCTTTTATTTAATCCCAGTATGTAGCAACTTTTAGTGAAAAATGATAGAACAAAGTTCAGTGCAATACTTATTAAATCGTTTCCCCTATGTTTTTCTCAGGATGTTACAATACACACATCAAGCAATTGTACATTGGAAAACAACAAAATGACATCAATGGGAAAAGAAAGAAGACATAAAAAATATGTACCAACAACAAAATGAGATCAATAGTAAAAGAAGAAGATAAAACAATAGGCATTTATACACAATGCATGTAGAAGGAAAAACAGTGCAATACTTATTAAATCGTTTCCCCTATGTTTTTCTCAATATTTCTCAGGATACACACATTAAGCAATTGTACATTGGAAAACAACAAAATGACATCAATGGGAAAGAAAGAAGACATAACAAATATGCACTAACAAAAAATGAGATCAATAGTAAAAGAAGTTAAACAATAGGCATTTATACACAATGCATGGAAAAGGAAAAACAGTGCAATACTTATTAAATCGTTTCC
>KN882567.1:34383-58466 GCA_000934455.1 Apostichopus parvimensis
GGAACGGGCAAATGGTCATTGATTGCCTGACTCTCTGTGATGTGAATACAACATTTAAGCTACCAAAAGAGAGGAGAAAGCTTCATCGATAACCCTCCACTGAGGGCTCACAACTACAAAAAGTGGAAAGGGTGTGTTGTTTAATAATATTAAGTGGGTCAAGGTCCCGTCCTTGATTTGCACGTCAACCGCTCAGCCCCCCCCCCCCGTTTTGTGTGAACTTCTTTAAAAATGCCCAGCATTGTTTCTCCAACCAACAAAACGAGCATTAATTATTCCAATGAGTAACTACCGGATTCTTCACCAGCTGGTACAAAGCAACAAGAAATAGTATAGATTATATGGCGCAATGCAATAAAATGTATCATAAAGCTTTGGGAATTTATGATAATCAGGAAGCCAGTAGGCTTTGTGATTCCTTGCCATACAATTTGCTGAATTTTCCATATAAATATGTGAATAATGTAGAGCAAGTGAGTAAATTTGCCTATGCATTAAGTGAGAACCAGAAAATAAATTGAGAGATCGCCAGCTCCCATGTGTACCACACCCTTGTGGACATCAACTATTTAATTCACTAGTAAAGATTTACAGTATATAATTTTAATACAAAGTCCAATGTGAAATGTACTGCAAACACATAGTTTGTATGAATAAAAGGACTTCCATACCTGTTGACCTCTTTTGACCTTTTACCTCTACCACTTTCAATCATGGGGCATCTATCTACCAAGTATGACATTGGTTCAACTTGTGGTTGATGATATGTTGTGTTTGCAAGCTGTTTTGACAATTTCCCATTAAGCCCCACCAATTCATGAATATTACTGGTCTAAGTTGTTGTTGCAAAGAGCTCATACTTACTATGTAGTTACATCACCATATCAAGTATGAACTAAACCGGACATACAATTGACCTTTTAAGAATTTTATGTTTAGCTCCGCCTACTCATAAATATTCACGAGATGGGACCACAGACAAAAGTGAACATCTACATATCTTTGGGCATATTCTTAACCAGTCTGACATAAATTCAACCCTGTTTGTCTTGAGATATGGTGTTAAAAGCTTTTTACTGTGATAACGCTCTAGCCTTGCCCATTCATGAATAAAAATGAGAATGAATTTATTGATCACATGTCCATGTACCTATTATCACTGACATCACCATACTTGTATGAAATCAATCGGACATGAGGTTGAAAATCTATTGACATTTTAAGAAGTTATGTAAGGCCCTGCCATTAAATTAATAATCATGAGACGGGAACCATAATATGGCACATCTACGCATCATGGAGCATCTACCTATGAAGTGAGACGTTCATTCAACCTGTGATTCATGAGATATTGTTTTTACAAGCTGGTCTACACATAAACTTACACATACACACACGCAAGACACGCCAGCACAATTGCAAATATTATTGAGCTTCGGCATCGTAACCAAAATGAAGTTTTCGTCGTATTTAAAGAACGAAATCTCTATTGAAATTTATGAGTCACTTAGTTCTCACCTGTTCTGTGAATTTTGTCTTTGTCTGTTTCTTTTGTTAGCATATGTTGCAAAGACCACTCAGCACCAAACCCATTGAGAAGTTTGTCAATCTCCTGTAACAGAAATGAAAAGTTATAACTGGTAACATAAAAGCAAATCAATCGTTATATTGAAGCGGATTTTTAAATAAAGAGCGTAGCAGCAATTGGTTGAACTCCTAAGAAGGTTCCATGAACCAGCGTTATAACTCATAAGTGTGAGTGAATGTCTCTGAAGTTTATATAAGTATAATGCTATTGGAACTATATTAGTCAAATACAGTATTACTGACGAATTCAACTTTTACGATTTTGCATTCCCCAAGTCTACGATCCCCCCACCCCTATTTATGTACACAAATAATCTTTTGACCTGCCCAAAACAGGTCGAACTACTCACTTCAATACAGTTGCTAAATATCTCTTCGGAAACCATCAGTTGTCGACCCATCGCCCACCACTGGGTACCCATTCCAGAAAAGACGAAGGCAAGCTGATGAGTACGATTATTGTACATTTCCTGTACTCGGCCTTCCACAAGCATGCCACTATTTGCTTCTATTTGACCTTGTCCACGGCGTTGTAGGATTTCGATCGTGTGCTGGTAAGACTCGCATACTACAGCCAGTCGATGTTGATGATGAGTAGCTCTCTTAGCTGCAGTTTGCAGGGCATTGTGAAATGTATCAGCATCAGCGTTCTTGAGAAAATCTACCCAGTCAGACACCTTTTGGTTAAGAGCGTTTATACTCGAAGCGGACAAAAATAGAACAGTGGGATAGATGTCATTTCTGCTATCGTCTTCTCGCAGGGATTGCTTTCTATTACTAGGGGGAGCTTCTAACACAAGATGAGCATTAGCCCCACCAAATCCAAAGCTACTGCAGCCTGCAACATATTTTGACTTCTTTGGCCATTCAACTGAATCGGTAGGAAGATTTATTTGGAAGTTTTCCCAGTCAACTTTTTCAGTTCGTATTTGAAAGTGTGTCAATTTAGGGATTTGCTTTTTTTGTAAAACTAAGCATACCTTTATTACGCTGGCAACCCCAGCCGCGCCCTCAGTGTGCCCGAAGTTCGACTTAACAGAGCCTATTGTCAAAGGTGGGCAGTGAAGTTCATCTCTACCTATTCCAAGCACACGTCCAATTGCGGTTAACTCAGCAACATCCCCTGCCTGTGTACCTGTTCCGTGTGCCTCGACGTAGGGGACTTCCTGTGGCAAAATCTGTGCACTTTCATAAGCTCTCTTTAAGAGAGATACCTGTGCATCTGTGTTGGGAGTAGTTATTCCATTAGTTCTCCCATCGTTGTTGATAGCCCCTCCCCTGATAACCGCGTGAATTCTGTCACCATCTTCTAATGCTTTCTTAAGAGACTTCAACACTACTAACCCAACACCTTCCCCGCGCGAGTACCCATCAGCACGATTATCAAAACTTTTGCATTTACCATCTTTTGCTAACATTCTCGCTTGGCAAAGAGCTATGGTTGTAGAAGGAAGTAATAAAAGGTTTACTCCGCCCGCAATTGCAAGATTGCATTCGCCTTTTCTAATAGCGTCACATGCGTGATGAATTGCGTACATTGAAGAAGAGCATGCAGTATCAAAAGTGATACTTGGGCCCTGTAAATCAAACTGATAGGATATCCTGTTAGATAACATGTTGCTGTTGTTTCCAGTAGCTGAATATTGACCTAAATTGTCATCAGGTAGTGTCAAAAGAAAACCATACTCTTTGGCCATCACACCGATATATACACCTGTGGGAGACTTAGCCAATTCCTGCATATTTATTCCGTAATCTTCAAATGCTTCCCATGTAACCTCCAGTAAGTGACGCAATTGAGGATCCATGTGATGGGCTTCCTCTGTGTTAACAAAGAAAACAAGCATGTGTAAAAATTGAGACGTTCAGAAATCAACTAACATATCATAATGGAGGGAAAACACCACATCGTACGGTATTCTTCTGTGTGAAATGCGTTTTGTATTTACTGATGACATGAACTTTGCTTAATATTGCTATTTATTAGTCATGCATTGCTTCTCTATGTATAATCTTTTTTCTGTCATTCAAAAGTTCCATTTCAAAGAGAGAAATATTTCACCTATAGGTTTGAAGTAAGAGAGCAACATTTTTACAACGGATGCTTTTCTTATCGCTTTTATGCCATTTCGTACGCACCTGGGGGAATTTGGAAAAACTCTCTGTCAAATTCGTTGACATCTTGAGATAGATATCCAGCTGCTGCAGTGTAGACCTTCCCTGGTATCCGGTCCCCCTGGCAGATGTAGCTTGGATCTAATCTTTCCGGAGGGTGTGGTTGAACACAATCAAGTCCTTGTGTAATAGTTTCCCAAAAATCATTGGTATTGTTTATACCACCGGGAAATCGGCAACCAATACCAACTATTGCTATCTTTTTGTCGATTGATAAGGTCTCGCTTTTCCTGCCCGCGGAATCCATTATGGTCTGTTGATAACGAAAAGTAATAATCATGATGATGATAGTAAAAGATGTCACTGTGGTATCGAAACCTCTGATTAGAGGAAGTATGATGCCATCTAATCTTCTAATATGTGTTTTTTAGAATCAAAAGTAAAATGAAGTAATGATCTTAATTTGACCTAAGAAATCATTGTCATTATTGTCAAACAATCCTAAGATACCAAATATCGCTTGATATTAATTGTTGCACTGCTAACTTAGCATTCCTTGAGGGTCATTGGCGTACGTGCGGGGTGGGGAAGCGGAAAGCCTGCCCTCCCCCCTCCCAAACAGAAATCAAAATTTGGGCAAAGGTTGAAATATTCGGCAGCCCTTTGCCAGAAATGTCTTCGATTTTCCCCCGCATTGTTCCCGATTCTTACCCAAATTGTGCCCGATTCTTGCCCAAATCGGTACCGATTTTTGCCCGAATGGTTCCAGATTATTTAAAGTGTCCTCCGTATTGTTATATAGCTAGATAGTCTCCTTCGTAGGTTGACTAGTCCCCCCCCCCCCTCCGCCCTCATCTCCTTATTTTGTCTGCAGTCTGTTGTAAAGGGACAGATTTGTAAATAAAATGGAGGCTCAAATATAAAACGAAGAAAAGAACAGAGCAACATTAGGCAGATTTTACTAAAAATCTCTGAGTGTTGCAATGACAATTATTGTAGCTGCACAGTTAGCGACCCATATTAGAAGACTCTAACAATACAATTTCTTGACGTGATATGCAGTGAAATTAAATCTCTGTTCAGTCAGAAGAGAAAAGAGCACATGAGCTTTGCGCCCTAATTCCGGAGGTAATTGTGAAACAGAGAAATGCCGAAGTGGGGGAGCTGGGTCGAAGCCTTTCACAAAGTGAGCTACAGAGGTTAATGGATTTCTAGAAACGACAGTTGGCTATAACCACAACGAAGGTAACAATCCTATTGGCTTCCCACGCAGACACCACTTTCTTTCACAATGTACGAGAACTACCGAAGATTCTGTCTGTGTTGCCACTAGGGAGCGTAGAGGCAGAGAGATCGTTTGCGTGTTTGAGGCGCAATTTACGACTGTCTCCGGAATACTATGTGAACAGAGAAGCTGGCTAATTTAACAGTTCATCTTCATGAACGCACAGACTGTCCCATTCACAAAGACGCACATTTGCAAACGATACATGGAACTACACCCTCGTCGAAAGATGGGGATACTGTGAATTGTTTGATGACAAATATACCTAGGCATATATCAAGAATATGCCAAATGTTCCGGGGATTTAGGATCGTTTCATCTCATAAAAGGTCCAGAAACAAGGCAAATATTCTTGTTGTTGTTAACCTTTTTGCTTCTGACAACAATCGTTGCCGAGAGACGACAGTACTTGTTAGCTTTATATAAGTTCGCAATGAAATGTCTGTTCTTTGTCTTTGTGTCAACTCATTCTTATTTAATAACAGCTTATAGCTTACGGCTTACAGTGATGCAAGTCTAAGGCACCAGCCTTGCAACGCAAGTCAAGGAATGGACATACAAATTTGGCGTCGAGGTGACGATTGCAGGGAACTGAACACGTTCAAAGCATATGAAGTCATAGTCATAGCCTACCGCATTAACGCAACGGTAGCAATACACATGCTCGAACTGTCATGACTGACGTGAAGTTCTGTTACTGAGAAGAAAATCGTCATTTGAAGTTCAATGTAATTTAACTAATGCAGAAACTTAAGTTTAAGAAATTCAGAAACACAACTGGTAGGATTACTCGAAAGGCAATTGTAAAGGAAGGAGTTTACACGAGAAAATTTAACTTGAAACTTAGCCGACGACTGTTAGCATATTCCAGTGACGAAGAGTGGCTATCCCCATGATTTCGGCGAGCAACGTAGCAACTAACGGCATCGAATTTCAATTGAGCAAATCCAGTGAAGCCGAACCTGTTATTGTTCTTTCTGATCAATGGCAATCGAGCAAGAACTAGTTAAGCAGAACGAATGAATACGAAGAGTTGGTATGCAGTTAGCATATTTGAAGACAGTCAATGAAATAAGCATGAGCTCATATATATATTTAATCTAATGACGTGTAACGGCAAAAAACGTTGGTGAAAGCTAGCGTGATCATTAGTTACTGCAGTAAAGTGTTGTTATTCTCATTGCGTATAGCTTACTAGGCAGTAGATTGCAAGTAGCATATATAAGACAACGAGTCGATATCTATGGAATATTATGTCAGCCAAAATGCTTGCAGTACAAAATGTATGATATATTTTGCATAGCATGACACATTCAGCAAGTAATCATAGTAAACATATTTGATACCTTATTCCACTATGGTAATAGTAATAGTCAAGCTGTGAAGGTATTGAATTGCCGGTGAGCCTAGTTTAGTGGATAACGTAATTAGATTGTTTGTCGACGATAAATGTTAACAACACGCGTCTTGAATTTACCTTCAAAAACCATGATGTCCAGCCTTCCAAACGAAGATTACGTCTTATTGAATTTAAGTTCTTTGGATTTCATTTCGTTGCCGTGACCAGTGGTGAAATTTGTAACCTGGTCGTCTTATCTGGGCAAAGTCAGTTCCTAACCAGGTTTCCGTGATGGCCAAAAAGTGAACATGATTCTCTGTAACAACTTCATGTATTTCAAGAGGTGATAAAGTAAGTGAAACATTTGACTACGTTTTGTTTATGTCTATTACGTTTTGCTACAGTTCTGCGAAAGTTGGGGGGGGGGGGGGTGATGGGTGCGCATTGGTCAAGGATAATAAAGGATTATTTTGTCCCACCAGTCAAATGCGTAAATTGGAAGGATTCCAAGCAAAAGCTCACCCAGATAGTAATGGGGAGTCATTGTTTATTTATAGCAGCCCGGTGTCGTATGCCACTCGACATACACTAAATGAATGTTTAGATGATACAAAATCAGGGTATTATCGAACCGGTAGCACATTCTGATTATGCCCGCCCAGTAGTGGTAGTAAGCAAACCAAGTGGTAAAAATCGGACTTTGCGGTAATTACAAGATAACTGCCAACAAAGTACTGAAGTTTGAGTAATATCATATACCGACTTTGGAGGATCTAATACAGGGTCCTCAAGGGGGTCACCAACACTTAAAATTAGATATGTCTCACGCCTATGGTCATATAAAACAAGATGACTCAGCAAGGAAGTATACTACGATTAACACTTATGAGGGTTCATTTAAATATACCCGTTGCCCCTTGGAGATATTCCAATGTTTCGCCCTTACTTAGATGACATTATAGTGAGTGAAAAAGATAGAAATGATCATTTAGAAAACTTAAACAAAAACTAGAAAAATTGGAAGAAAATGGTCGAAAGTTACACAATATTAGTGTGAATTTTGCAAGGAATCTGTCGAGTACCTTGGACACTCTGAATGCTAAGGGCCTTGGACCTCCGCAACAGAAAAACCGATTGGATCCAACTAGCGCCTTTCCCCCCAAACCGAACATAACTGCAAGCATATTTAGGCTTGTTAGGGTATTACAGGAAGTTAATTTCTGATGTATCTCATTGGACACAATTACTGCAGCAAGAGTATTGCTCTCGTATAGCTATAGTTATCGGGTAATAAAAGCGAAAATTCAAAGTTAACTTGGGTGCCATCCCAAGCAGTAACCTTAAGTAAGTCAAAAGAACTACTGCAAAGGGAGGAGACTGTTAGCTCATCAAGACCAATGCTGTAATATACAGATGCCAGCCAATATAGTTATGGTGCAGTGATTAGCCATACAACGCCAGATGGTAGTGAACGCCCCGAAGTTTTTGCTTCCCGAACGCTTAGTTAAAGTGAACGTAATTACGCTCAGTTTTAGAAGGAACGTCTGTCAACAGTCTTCTGACTGAAGAAGTTACATAAGTATCTTCAAAAGACACAATAGCCACAGATCACAGTTTGATTACTTGGTAGTCAGAAGTCTGCCATCCCCATGACCTCAGCACGAGACAAGATGGCACATGCTATTATTGGCAAATGATTTTGATATTATTCACAAAGAAGGTCGTTAGCATGACAATGCTGATGCATTACATGGTTATATGATACATTACTACCAGGGTCGGAGAGGAAAAAAGGGAATTTGCTCTATGATTTTGATGAAAGGCCTGTCGAGGCAGCTGAGATCAATTCTCAGACTATATAGTAAAGACCAAATTCCGGCAAGCGTAAGTATGTATTGAGGGTATAGCCAGATGGAAGAAATACGGGACAAGAGTTTACTCCATTCTCATAAAAGCGAGATGAACTCAGTGTGGAGGATGATATTTGTGGGGTCATGGTGTGTTAATACCTAATAGGGTCCGTCCGTCAAATCACGGATGGTTGTTGCTGGACCCTCTCCAAAAATTACCACCCTCGTTGCATGCTTAGAGCACCACGAAATAGGCATATACTGAAAATGTCAGATGCATTGCTTCAAAATTGGCTATTTAGTTACAGTTTGAAATTCCGCAATTTGTCGTCACCGTGTCATTTTCTTGATTTCTGATTTCTCTGATTTCTCAGCTCTTAAATAGCCTACTACCTTCCTTTTATAGAAGCCCATACATTGGATACCATAGGAATGAGGAATTAAACAAAATATAGTCTACAAAATCATTGTCGCAATACCACATACTCCAAAATATAGGGTTTTGATATGGAATGACCCAATAGCCAAGCATTGCACACATTTCGCGCCCAGCAATCTGTACAGTAAATTCTGTGTGATTTAATGCTAGAAAATACCTATGAGAATTGGGTCTAGTCTGAAGATATTTCTAACCACTGTCGCTTGCATTCTTAGGCAAACTTAACATCTAAGTTCAGAAAATATCAACATATAGGATGAGAGTTGTTTTGTTTCTCTTTTGTTTCTGCAGTTTCTGCAGATATAATTATATTTCATTGTTGCATTATTGTTTTTGCTTTTCTTTCTATTCATAGTTTATGTATGGCGCTTTTGACAACTATTTTGTTTATAATTAGCGCATTATAAATCTTAGTTATTATTATTAGTTTACTTAACAGTCCGTCGATATTTTGGCCTATTCATTAAAGTTTTTCTACACGTTAGCATTTCGACAAAAAGGTCCAAATTTCAAATGATATTGATCGTTATAGCATTTACAAAAATAAACCTTTTTTTAGAGATCATACGTCAAACCATACAAGAGTTCTATCCCCGCACCTTCAAGAGTTTCCTAAGTTTCCACTGATCATAATTTAAAAAAACTTACCCCTTTGACGCTAACTCAGGGACTGGGGTAACATCGTTCTTCTCTCGGCCTCAAAGAATCACTGTCAGCAATATTGGTGAAATGATCAAAAAACCATGGAACCACTGGGTTTATATATCGCGTGATTTGTTTTCCAGACCTTGAAAGTGGTAAATCTCCTTTTTTGGTATTTTTGTAAATGCTTGAATATTCATGAACATGGTAATATCACAATTTATTTCCTTATTTGACCGAATCTATTACACTGAACAAACGTGACAGTGAGCTATGTACACGCTTATAAATTCAATTGAGGTACGCCTGATACTATCAGAACGTCTTCTCTGTCTACATGCAACGTAACATTTGCAGCAAAGGTAAGATCATTGCATAGCATTTTAAGATCCTGTACTACTTTCAGATTATTTTGAAGTTTTGCCACCATTGAATGTCTTAACTTTTTGTTTTCTACTTCTCAAATAACATTTTCATATTCTAGCTCTTGAACTACCCGCAACTCACCTGTTCAAAATGTACTACGTATGATGTTTGTGCATATCGATATTGGAAATTGAAAAAAATATCTTCTTTCTTTCCTCTTCTCCTGGCTTTAGATGTTCTACAGATATTCTACTTTGCAAAGTTTATTAATTTTCATCAATATTGAAATGATTAACTCTACTAGTCTTGGAATTACTATGTTACAAAATATCAACAGAGATCAACACCTGGTCGCATTTCACATTTTTGGGTGGGAATTTTAGCACAGATATATGATCCGGTAATTATTAGTTTACTAAGTATTTTTGCACTTCAGAATGAAGCATTGCTATCTACTGATTTCATAATTGTTTATTAGAGATTTCAATGTGGATAACGGTTTTGTTTATTTCCACACAGTTGGTATCCGTATCACGTCAATTTGTCCTTTAGCTACGCTTAACCTCCAAAGACGCGATGAAGACAAATTGCATCGAATCTCTTCTTCAGAAGTTCTTCCGTTCTTATTCTAGAATTCTGTGTCGCTTTCCAATATGCATCGCTACTTTCTCTGTGATCGTAACCTTGGCACTCAGCTCAGGATTCATCTTCTTCTCGTATGAATCTAGTGTAGAACAATTGTACACACCCCAAGAGAGTCGTGCAAGAGTTGATCAGCAGAAAGTATTAAAAATCTTTCCAACAGATTTTGATCAATTTGTACCAAATCGTGTTCATGAATCTGATCAAAGACAAGTTTCTACAATTTTTTATCCAATAAATAGTGGAAATATTCTACGACTAGACCGACTTAAGAATATATTGGACTTCAGCTTAGAGGTACTTTCCATGCAAATTCAATACAATCAAAGCAACTACACATTTGCAGCTATCTGTGCCCGCTGGAAAGGTGGATGTGTTTCCAATCCTTTACTTGAATATTTCAATACCACTTTGGATTTTGGTGGATCAGGCTCAAACGGGAAAGATGATTTCAGCCTTCCTTACCCCTACATTACTGATAATCATGGAACAGTTTACAATATTGAACCGTATCTTGCTGGTGCAGTTGAGGTAAATGGCACTACCAGCCACGCTGATTATGTATCTGTTACTTTCTACCTTCGAGGAGGCGATTATGATGAATTGTCAAGACTTTGGGAAGATCAATTTGTTCAAAGGTTTACAGCGTATGAATCTTCTTCTATCGAAGCTCTTATATTCCCATCTAATGGTCTTGATAAAATTCAAACGGATTTGACAAAAAGTATAACCCCATACTTCTCAGTTACCTATACTCTACTTATAACCTTTGCGATTACATCCAGCATTATGTTTCGAGACAATGTACAGAGCAAACCTTGGCTTGCTTCAATGGGTGTACTTTCGGCGTCTATGGCAGTTGTGTCCACTATCGGGTTGTTGTCGTACTTGGGAGTGCCTTTCAATCAAGTTGCCACTTCTGTGCCATTTCTTGTTCTTGGTTAGTATAACATCGTCTACTCGTTTTTCTTATTTTCATTGATTAGTCTATAACAATTTTATATTGTAATATGTGATGAAATCATCTTTCGGTGTGATGTTAGGCTGCAACATCGTTTTTCCCCAGAGTGACATAACATAAGGTTTGGTCATAATTGTGACATTTGAAGAAGTTCTATTTGTAGCTTTTTGCGGAGAACCCAGTGAAAATAAGGAACCTAACTTTCCCACAACAAATGTTACATTATTAAAAGCCGAGCTGTGAAGCAATGAAGGCTCGGGATAGCATATATAATTAATATCCGAAGTTACTTAATCACATAAAATGTTATCATCTAAGAAAATGTTTCGTTTAGGTAAAATGTGTTGTTGAGAAAGTTAAATACATATTTCTTTAAACACGTTAAGGACCTGTAAACTCCCAAACTATGAATTAAGTTTAAGCATTTCTGTAAAATATTCGCCTAATTACAATAATAATTACCGTGTTTGGCGAAAGGAAAATTGTTCAGGTTTGGGGATTGTCTAGGCAAAACCGATATTATGAGGAAAATGAGCAACAATGGGCATATGTATACTGTTACTTTCGAAAGATGGAAGCAGTAAGAGACTTCAAACAAAGAGAAAAACAGGAGAGATAAGAGAACAGCTTGAAATTAACCGGGCGGCACCAGAAGCGTACTATACAGACCATGTGTATTCGCGAACATTTAAGTAAAACCAGCCAACAAAGTGATAGTTTTGCACTTTAATCTCCAAACTAGGCCAAGCTGGATATCATTCACGTTGATATATGCACTGTATGTGTATATTTCGAAACCAGTATAGAAAGTTATTGTTTGATAAAACTGACTGAGAGTTAAATTTATGGTGCTGTGTCGCTTAATGAGGCACATGAAGGAAGCGAGGGAGCAAGGAGAGGTTGGGACGGAGAGGTTCTTTTAAGAACATTGAATTACTGTACATAGAGGTATGTCATTTTCCCTCATGACAGAATTCGAATCTTTGAAAGATTCAACTGTTACAGGGTCTCCTGCCTACATACAGATATATGATTTTTTTACAGGTTTAACACTACGTCTTCAAAACAATGAATGAACATAGCTTAAACTGTGAAAATGCGGTTTTCTGTATATCTCAACAATTGATTATATATTTATCACTTCATACTTGCTCCTTCTTACAGGAATCGGTTTGGATGATGCGTTTATCCTCATATCTGCCTGGAGAGCAACCAACCATTTGCGCTCAGTCAAAGAGAGAACTGAAGAAACTTTGAAACATGCTGGTGTTTCAATCACTATTACTAGTCTAACTGATTTTTTAGCTTTCGCGGTCGGATCAATCAGTCCCTTGCCAGCCATTAAGACATTTTGTTACTTTGCAGGAGTCGCTGTTATTCTTGACTTCTTCTTCCAGCTAACGTTTTTTGGGTCTTGTTTGGTCATATTTGGTCGTCGTGAGCACACGAACCGGCATTACATGACCTGCCTTAAAGTCAGGCCGAGAAATGATCCACAAAGCAATATTGTTTACAACATATGCTGCTCTGGTGGAAAATCAAGTAATTCAACTGAACAACAAATTGAGCATTTAGGAATAATATTCTTCAAGCGATATTTCTCCAGATTGTTTTCTAGCTTAACTGTAATTGGTTGCATCCTCATATTTTACCTGTGTTACATTGGCATATCCTTATATGGATTTATTAACATCAGGGAAGGACTTCAGTTAAAGAATCTTGCGACACAGGGTTCACAAGAATATAAATTTCTTGATCTAAGATCAGCGCAATTTGACAATATCGGTCCGCCTATTGCGGTAGTGATAACGCAGGAAATGCCTTACTGGGAACATAGCATCGAACAGTATCTACGAGGGGCAATTAAACGGTTCGAATTGAGTGAATTTGTTAAATCCCAAACCTATACACAGTGCTGGTTTATTACATATTATGATTTCCTCATTAAAAATAGTTTACCTTTGGAAGGTAAAGAGCCATTTTTATATCATTTGATGGAAATATTTCTCAGTATTCCACAATATTCACATTTTGCTTCCGACATTAATTTTTCTAATGATACCATTGTGAGTTCTCGATGCATATTTGTAACTGAAAATGTGGATACTGCAAAGAAACAAGGTGACATGATGCTAGCGCTGAGAGAAATTGCTGATTCACTGACAAATGATAGTCAGGAGTTAATTGTTTTTGCCTCTGAATTCATATTTTATGAACAATATGTCATCATTACAACGCAAACATTACAAACAGTTGGTATTGCTGTTGCTGTTATGTTTTTTGTATCACTGCTCCTGATACCAAATCCGCTTGTTTGTATCTTGGTCTCACTTTCTGTAGCATCCATTCTCCTAGGAGTAATTGGTCTCATGACTCTCTGGAATGTTAACTTAGAATCAATTTCTCTTATTAACCTTGTCTTATGCATTGGATTTAGTGTTGATTTTACTGCTCATGTTGCATATACTTTTGTTTCTTCTGATTCTAACTTTACCCCCATTGATCGCTTATCTTTTACCATTGGTGTCCTGGGATACCCCCTTCTACAAAGTGCAATATCTACTATACTAGGTGTGATGAGTTTGCTATTATTCCCAAGTTACGTCTTTCAAACGTTTGCTAAAATAATTATTCTGGTCATGATAATTGGTTTGATGCACGGCCTTCTCGTCGTTCCAGTAGTAATGATTCTTATTTATAGGACAATTTCAAAGAAAGGACCAGTTGGACAAATCCACCGATCCGAGGAAGAGCTCTCTTCCAAAACTGCCTCCTTTGATCCTATGACACACTTTACAAATTCCGTTACTACGCTAGATGAGGTAAGGGGAGGAAATGACACTGGAAGAGTTATTCCTGATGCTAATTTAAGTAATTAACTTCAACTGTTATCTTAACTGACCAAGATTCTCCTGTTGGATTGTTGCTCACTGTAGCACAACTGCTGAAATTTTCAGGGAAAAACACATCCTCGTAGCATTTTGTAATACAAAAATTGTTTTTTTTTTAATTTGGTTAGTTTGAAAATGCATCTGGCAACAGCAAAAACGAATGATTTAATCAAGGTTAAAAGGTGGAAAATGTCTTTGATTTACTTTACAATATTTCAAATAACAATCCCAAGAGGAAAATAATATCACAAAGGAGTTTTTTTTTTTTTGGGTGTGAAATTCTTACTACATAGAAAATTGACACCTAGACAGTAATCCAAATGTATCAGGTTTTAAAGATTTGAAGAACATCTCTAGGAAGCATACCACACACTACCTACTTCTTTGCGTGAGGGAAGGTCTAGCCTGTCAAAAAAAGGCTCAATTACGATCCACCATATTTTGTGTGAGGTACAGGATATTGAGACCACTTTATCAAATAACAATGTGGAACTTTTTAACTTTAATACTATTTTTGCCTACACTATATACCTAACTATTAAATGTACATTCTTTATTCGGTGAAAGAAAGGAGAATTTGGGGAATACGTCATTTTGAAATTTAAATTTGAGCTGTTATAGTCATTCACGATTTGCTTTTCTATTTCCGTTTTTCTATTTCCGTTGCTGCTGCGATCTTTAGTAACTTTCTATGTCAGTGAACATACTGCAGCAGTGGTTATGTTTTTTTTGGGTACTTAATAATAATAATAATAATTATAATTATAATTATAATTATATATATATGAATGGATATGAAACATTGCAAAGAACCATAAATAACTTGTTTTATATATTATATATACCTATACAAGAATACATGGGTGTAGCAGTGTGTATAGCAGTAGGTCGACCGTTAAACAAATTAAACTGTGGACTCTCTCATTGTATCAACGCAGCCTCATTTTTCATACTTTGCGGTCACAGAGATAGCCTTAACGTCTATACCATGCCACAATACAGAAAATTGACTGGTTATCTATGAGGTGCACCTCTGAGTTCAAATGGTAGACAGAGTGTTAACTGCATGGTGTTGTAGTTAATCAATGATGCGTTCCAGACAGACCCGCGTTAATTGTCAAAATACTAGTACCGAGGTTTCATCCAAGTTGTTTATGTATGCAAATTAACTCCTAAATTTGTTTACAAAACAATGCCCTTTCCTAACCCGTACCGCACCGGGAAATTTCCACGAAAAGAAGTTTACACCTGGTAGCGGCTTGCGTTTATAATGTTATGATTCATCGAAATCTGGTTTTGTGTACAAAAAATCTACTGGATGTATTGAATTATAATGAAATAGCAATGAATAATCAATATACCGAGATTTTTTGTAGTGTTATGATCAATTTTGTTCTCTTCGGTCGGATAAGGGAACAGATGGTCAGGAGGATGAGGAAGACGGGGGCGAGCGGAAGCGACGAAGGGAATGCTAGGGAAGGACGTATGATAGGTTAGGAAAGCAATGTGACACACTAGGCTGTAGCCTATAGCCAGGATGAAAAACATACTTCAAAGAAGTCCAGTAAAGAGCATTGACAATTAGCAGCTGATAACCGAGATGGACACTTTTTCTTGTATTCAGCATACATATGGATCTCTACCAAAGACAACAGGCTTCTTCTCAGTCCTCAGAGAAAGGGGGTTAGATGGAAGCCTTTATAAGCATGCGAACACGCTACGTATACTAGTTCAATGTTCCAATTGTGCAATTCGGTCGAACGGGAAGTTTTTTCACAAGTTGATGTGCTTAAAACAATAAGCTTGACTTGCGAATATAGTCAAAATAAATAAGTAAATAACAGACATAGGCCAATTCGTATTGCAATGAAGTATTCGAACCGATCAGTGTGCATAAGCGGCAACATCTTTTGCTAAAGTCTTACAGGCGCGTATCCAGGGGGGGGGGCGTTGGGGGCGCGCGCCCCCGGGTAAGAAAAAGAGGAGAGAAAAAAAGAGAAGAAAAGGGGAAAAAAGAGGGGGGAAAAGAGGAGTAAGGAAGGGAAAAGAAAAGAAAAAGAAGAGAGAAAAGGAGAAAAGGAGTGAGTAAAAGAAAAGACACCGGGAAGAGAAAGAGGAACAGTGACATCATTACAGCGCTGATCCCTATTATATACACAGGGTAGCCAGTGACGGATCAATGATTTCGGAAGGGGCGTGTGCCTCACCCTACCCCTTACACGGACAACTCCATTTTTGACGTTTCCATTTCTCCTCTCTCACTAATGATCTATGGTCTATCATAACGCGTGTGTGTGTATATACGCCTAACACAATTGTAGAATTGTGCTATGAAACCAATTGTGGCTGGTCTCGAACTCGACCGTGTCGTCGAGGAACATGACGCATTTCGGGAATGGGGCGACCGCCCCCCCCCCCCTTCAGCATGTTTCTTTATGATATCGCTAGTAATTTCAAAAAAGAAAATGTTTAGATGCAACTAACAAGGCCTTGGAATTGTCATTTTCAGCGATCTGGGGGGCATTTTCGGCCAAAATTTTCTCGTACGCTTCGCGCCAACTCATGATGGCGCTACGCTTAGATAATTTGCCTCCCTTGGCAAATTCCTCGCTACGCGCCTGTACGCATTTGTAAAGCAAACAGCAGATATCACATCATACCAGTGAGCATGAAAATGGCGTTCCAGGATGAACAGCCTCAAAACTGCCCGACTTGCCCGAAAAAAATAACCAAAATTTTCGCGCGCTCCGCGCGCGTTCAACATGTTAATGTCAATATCATATAAGCAAGCATCGGTTATTACATCGCATGCAATCGTGTACCGTACGGTCCGTGAAAGTTGCACAGTATACCGCGGGATGCTAATGTAAACAACGAAATGTCTTATGCAGATGGAGAAAAAGCATGGAGTTCCAATTTTGTCATAACTCTCTTTTACATTAGTAATGGCGAATTAGGGGCTGCATCCCCCCCCCCCCCGCCTCCTACGCCTATGTGTGTAGTGTTCGGATTCGGAAATATCTGCTATTTTTGCATTTCCTTCAACGAAGTTTTACAATAGAAGTTTTAATATTTCTACACCAATAAATTAACTGTATCTGAATTTTCGAAAATTTCCTCACCAACATTCTTCATCACACTTCCGTCTACTCGTGCAATTTTGACCCTCTGTTAGGGGTTGAAGGAGGTTTTTCTATATTGGTTGTCCATAGATGAAATTGTGTGTAACATTAAGGGTATGTTTTGAAGTGAGTTTATTCACGAGAAATGTGAATTTTTAAACTCTGAACAAATAATTGGCTTAAAACCTTCAAAAGTGGGGCTGTCGGGTATTGTGGGCCGTTACGTAGTACTACCTACAAAAGCAATGATCCACAGGATTGCGATGAGGTCGAACATGATGTGTGCCTAGTGAAAATCTTCAAAAAGGTTATGGATGGGAAAAAAAACTATTGGGAAATACCTGGTTCACAGGCAAAAAGTGTACATCTGGTTGGTCATTTTCAAGCCCGAGAAGTGCCATTTCCGGTGATCTGGGGGTATCAAAACCAGAAATTTTCTTGTACGCTACGCGCCAACCGATGGTGGCGCTCCGCTTAGATAGTAATTCGCGCCCCCCGGGTTAGAAAATCCTGGATACGCCCCTGTCTTAACTTACACCAGCTCCCCGACAAAATTCTACCGTGCAATTGAAAGGATGTTACTAAACGTGCCTTGGGTTTTCTTCTTTTTCACCCTTCTAGCTTTTTATCATGAACGGGAATTGTGTACGAATAAACTTTCCCTCGAAAAGCTGGTGGTCTATGTATACTTTAATTCTTTGATGGGGTTTTATCTCAGAGCAATACCAAACTTTGAAAGTTAATAAGCTTAGTATATATGTGTGAATGTAAAGACTGCAATATGTGGACACTGTGGACAAAAGACTCTATATTTAGGGATTCAAGAAATAATTTTTTAAATTATCACACGAAAAGTTTTCGTATGAAGTAGTTGGGATAGTGGTGAAAAGAAATTGCCAGGGTCAGGGTGAATTCGGACAGTCTTAAACTCTATTTACGCGTAATGTTGAAAAGTTATGTCTTAATGACAGATTCACACCAAACTAGAAGAATATGCTAAGACGAACCATATGCCACTTCCTTCATTAGGTTACCGCACAGTACACAGTAAAATAACCACCCTCTGTATCAACAAATTTCCATGAATCTTCAGAGCCGATATGAAGTCTTCTCATATAGATAAGATATGTTTTGAGTGTATATGATATCTTTATGACGGTGTCGTAAGCGAGTGCCGTATTGGTACACATTCAATAAAACAAAACCTTATTGCCATATTATATTAATATATTACCATATTATATTACTGCCACTTCTTTCAATAGGTAACCGCACAGTACACAGTACAATAACCACCCACTGTATCAACAAATTTCCATGAATCTTCAGAGTCGATATGAAGTACCGTTTGTCTTCTCATATAGATAAGAGATGTTTTGAGAGATATTATTTACTCGGTACTTTACCAGCCTGAGTATGTTTTAGCGATACATCGTTCTAATTTATGGTCTGAAATATCCGAAGATGGCTTTAGAACACAATGTACGTTATATAAAATGACCATAAAGATAGCGGATTATCAAATGAATGAGCGTAGTCACGTAAGCAGTCATAGGTGTGCATCTATGACATCACACTTCTTTATTCTATTTGTTATTTTGGCTTACTTTTCTCTCTTTCTCTCTTGTATCCGTCCGTGTGGATATGCGTGCGTTATAAATCACCATTAATTTTATTATTATTATTTCAGTTTTTGTAAATCATATATCAACTTCAAATTAAGATGTGAAAAGGAGTTGACTGAAATGTTTACTAGTTAGATCATATACCTGTTTAGTATGTCGATGATAAAACAAAGTCTGATTTAACATTTTCCATGTAGACATATGAAGTCACATGCAAATAATTTCACAAGTTTTGAACTTCTTATGTTGGTAGCATGCTTTTGCACCTTCATTTTATCTGGAAACTCAGGGTCAACTTTTTGTAGCTATCAACCCAGAGTGCTTGCTATGGACTTTGAAGGTCGGTTAGCCGATTTTCTTGGCTGTTTAAGGGATCTTGAACCGGTAAGCCTGCCGTTAAGAGAAAATACTGATTGACAATTGGCATGATTCTCTGAAGTCAATAGGGTTTCTTGAGAAAATAAGGCAAAAAGGAAGATAATGGAGTTTGAGATTTTAAGCTAAGAATTTGATCTCCCAGCTTTGTATTTTCTTCTAATGTTCAGATATAGAATATTTAAATTGATGTTATTGTTTATGATCATGTGCCTTTATCAGTGCTAAACAATAAGTTCAAATGTGAAGGCATCCTAATTCATCAACCCAATGTGATATAAAGACAGTTTCATGTTTTATCCACGTGTGACATTTGAAATTGTTGTGTAATGTACAGTACTAAATATCCAAATAATTTTTTTTTCAAGATTTATTATCTTGCCGATGAATCTATCTCGATGAACCAATAGGCTTCCCGTTTGTTTGCCGTGCATTATATTCTACATTATCCCATAAAATTCATCAGTTTTCCAAAGATTAATGATCATGCTAGATATGTATTATTATGGTTGAATGTGTCTTTATTACTTTACATTTTCATGACTGTGAAGAGGTAAAGTTAACTTAAACAGTATCGAGGGTCAAGTTATGAATATGGCCATCTGCAAATTAAGCAATGTGTATTTTTTTAATTCAGTCAGCGTGTACATGAGAAGCAGCTAGCTCTGTCCCCTTATAAAGTGACAGCCTGCTTGTTAATACAAAAATTAAATTTTGTGACGCCTAAATTGCTGAATCTTTGCACAAGGTTGATCCTCTACATGATTGCTTTGCCCATGCAGTCCAGCTATGACCTACCTGTCGTGGTCGCTGGTGAACTGGCTCGACAGCGAATGAAGAAGATTGATGAAGACGGCGCCATCCCTCATCCCAAAAATATCCTCATATCTTTGGTGAGTTATAGTTTAATTCAAATACTTCTACTTATAACTTCCAATGAAACCTAACACGTTGATCACAAAGTATTGATCGTAAATATTTTGTAAGTATCAAAGGAAGCACTGAATCGTTCATTTATGGGTAAATTGTAACTTTGGAGCTGGTTACAAAATTATTGAGTAATTGAAGTAACAAAGTGTATGTTATTACCTTGTCAATCTTTGTGGTCAATGATATTAGAGTGTTTTGATTTGTTTGTTTGTTGTTTTTTTTTGGGGGGGGGGGGGATCTGAATCAAGTTTTCCTACACTACTCTGTGGTAATAGCTGTGCTCATATTTCTATTATATTATGTATTATGAGCTTGTAGCCAACCTTGGTGTGGAACCTTTGAAGGTGCAGGTAGGACCTTGATTATCTTGACCACACGCCACACCAGTTATATTTTAAGATTAATTATGTGAACCTAAAATAGATGATATCGCAAAATGATATATATATTATGCCTTGATACAGCAGTTTTATTATCTTCATAATCTTTTGTACCAGTAAACAATATATAACTTAAATTATGCCAAAGAATTACCATTTTATAATTCAGAAATAGAATCGTATAGTTTGATCTGTTGTAGTAATTTACTGCACATGGGTGGTAACGGGCAAGATTATAAGAAGGGGAGGGGGGGGGGGGCTTAACAGATTATCATTTCGTCTAACGTATAACGTCATCTACTCGTTTTTGATTCCTTGGAATCTATTCAGCAATGCTCGTGTGTGTGTGTATGTCTGTGTGTGACGCTGCGTGGTTGTAAACACGATAAGTGAATAATGCAACATTGGATCATTCTAATACTTAATAGTTGGACTACCCATAGTGAGTACATGATCCCTATTGTTTTTGGTGCTGATCTCATTAATATTCATGAGTGGGCAGAGCTTAAAGTGAATTTCTTAAAATGTCAATATCTCTGCAACCGTAAGCCAGATATTGTTCAAACTTGTTTTGGTTGCATTGGTAGGAGGTAGGGTACATGTGTGAGTGGTACTTGGTTGCATCTTATCATTATCCATAACCCAGATAGCAGGCAACCGGCGATCCGCCGGCGTTTCGCCGGCAGCACCACCGTCGGAACGGCGGCGGAAAACGCCGGCGGAGCGCCGGAGCTTTGGGTCAGTAAACGGCGGCGTTCCACCGCCTGTAAGGATGGCGTTCCGCCGTCGGATCGCCGCCAATACGCCTCGAATAGCCGTCGAAACGACGGCGTTTTTTTCTCCGAACGCCGGCATTGCGCGTTCGGTAGTGCCCGCGTTACGCCCTCGAAATGCCCGTCACGATGCTCCGGTCCAGCCGCCGAATTATCCCATGCACTAGTTCTTTCTATACGCGGCTACCCTGTGCAATTGCAATGAAACAATGCATTGCACAAACGAGTTCCAGTCGAATGCATATGGTGCATTTCAACCGACGTCGCCCCCATATATTCACACGTTGGTTGTCTTCTGTGACACTTGCTACAATTCCCTTGGGTTTAGAATTTCCACAGCCCGCAAAAGCTCCAATGATCTACCATATATCTCCCCGAAACGTCTATTCCGTCCGCTGACATCGGAACATATCAAACGAAAAAAGACCAACTCTGCACAGATTATGAAACAACTGAAAGTTTATTTCCATCATAAAAAAGACTCGGTACACAGTATGTACACTCAATGTACAGTAGTGACTACACACATTATATAATGAAATGTCATGTACATAGTTCTACAACATACCAATTTGAACTGATGTTACCATCACATGCAAAATTATTTTGTTGGATGATCACCTGACCAATTTTATAAATCCTAAAAAGTACAAATGAGTGAGTGACTGATTTAGCTTATACTATGCATTTTTTTAATTAGGCAGCTTGTTAAATAACTGGAACCATCACAGTATAGTTCTTTATAGTACACATTTAGACTATGGGCCGAGCGACTATCGTGTTGTTCCGTAGTCCCGATACGGGTATAACGTAATTTCTGCACCATATCTTCAGAAAAATTAAGAAGATTGATAATCCGAAATGTATTGTTTACATGTTTATTTCATCTAAATTTTGAGAAATTAATAAAATTGTAATCATTTATCGACTTGAAAAATATACATCCCGTAAAGATAAATTAGACCAATCAAAACATTTAAATTGCATGACGTCACCAACCTGTGACTTTTTGAGGACGGTATTATTGATAAGTTAGACGCAAAACAGACCGAGAAATGTGTGCTTGATGCACTTTTGAAGTTTTCGACCGTTAAAAGTGACAAATACCAGTCATTATCCGAAACATCTTGGAAAAATTCTTGGAATATCTTAGATTTTGGAATAACTTGGCAAAATCGCCAACATTATTCGCATACACCCCTGAATTGTTGAGGCTCAGACCTAACGTTAGTGATTTTAGTCATAGTGATATAGGCCTAGGCCCAGGCGACATATTCGTGTTGGAACCGCCAACTTTACCCAATGGATTTCACCGTCAATGCTACCAGAAATTCACGAATGCCACCAAAAATACAAGGTCAATTCTAGAAACAGCAATTTTTTTTAACAAGAACGGGAGAGACTTGGTACAGTTGGAATATGCATGGTCTAGTTCTGCGAAATAAAATTATTGTACAGTAGGCTACTGGAATAGCTTCGACAATGCTAGGCTATGCGCTACAATATGATTGTCATTGTAAACAGTAACGTTGAAACTAAAAAAAAAAGGGAATGTTGGGAGGTCAGAAGCGTAGCCTAGGCTAGCTACAGGTTAGGCCAACACTACCAGCTTGATGTAAATAATATTTCAGAGCACCGCCAACTAGCCTAAAACTGAGTATGACCTTGGTGATCATAAAAGTCGGGTGAGCAGGGCACCTGATGGAAACCAATAGCATAGTCCCTGGAGAGGTTCCAATAGGCACTGTAACAAGTCACTCCAGTTCTTGTTAAAACAAATTGCTGTGTTACTAGAACTGTCCTTTTATTTTTGTAGACCGCAGTTTCTTCTTGAATAGCTCAATAATGATGGAATTCGTGAATTTCTGGTAGCATTGACGGTGAAATCCATTGGGTAAAGTTGGTGGCTCCAATTTGGGCTGCAAATTTATAAATTTGCTCTATGTTATAACTGTATTAATTACTTGTGACTATATGCAAAAATATTATGTTCACATTTATAGCTTGTTGATTACCCGCATACATATTTTCATGCACCACATGAAACCCATGATCCACGTGCCAAAGATGGCTTGTGTGTTGCTTTGGAGGAAGCCTAATCTAGGTAACTTGGGTACCTGGATCCAATGGGGTACAACTTCAGAATAGCCTACCATGCCCATGTAACAAATTAAACTAGTAGAAGTCACAGTCAACATGTCAATACACAATACTTGGACATCATTTACAAAATTGAGGCAATCATAGTGAAAAATATTTAACCATCATACATGGCAATGACATTGTTGTCACATGATGCCGAAAAAAACATACCCTAGTACTATCTTTTCCTGATCAGGAATTTGTAATTCGTTGTTGGATTTTATTCGTTCATATATTCCAAACCCTGGTATTTTTTGTTCGGATCACCACATTAAGGGAAAGGTACCTAGCCAGCCTAGGCCTGACAATAAAATATATTCCAACTCATTGAGTTTCATTATAAACATCATTAAATAGACATAACACCAATTTTTATCAGGTGTTTCACGTTTGCCCTAATAATTTTTGTTTCAGATCACTTGACACTATTTTGTATGAACCGAAACGTCAAAAAACCCCTAAACAGTTTGTGTCATTTCGTACGAACTGGTACTAAACTATCCAATTCTGTTCCAGAATTCCGTTATCTGTGAGTGTGAGTGAGGTAGCATACGCCCATTAAAAGCCCCATTGACTTACACACTAAATCATAAAAGTAATGTGGTCTCTAAGTCTAGAT
>KN882567.1:70272-84261 GCA_000934455.1 Apostichopus parvimensis
GGGGGGGGGGGCTGGCGCCCCCCAGCCCCACCGGTTCCTACGCCCTTGGTGATCAACAATTCACACGTTTCATATTTCAGATGTTTGTGTCTGTATCTACTGCCAATACCCATAACGTAAAGTTATAAATCATGTCACGGCTCTAAGAGAAATAATAGTTAAGATTTGTTAGCTCATTGCCGTCAAATGATCAGCCTTCAGTTCTTAAACCAGTACTATTAAGTTTGTAGAATACTTGGTTTGAGGATATTATGTGATATGGATGATGCCTTTAACTTAATACACTATTCTCCTTGGTCCCAAAGAAGAAAAATGCTAGCAGTGAAGTTGTCTTATCTGTTATGACTATATTAATATTCCATGAACGTCAGTATTTTAGAAATGTTTGAACCTTTTGCATCATTGTGCATTTAGTGTGAATTCGGTTTTATACGCATTGCAGCATCACTTATTAAGGCGTCAATAATAAGTGAGTGTATACATACCTTTATTTGATTAATACAACTTTGTCAACCTTTTATATCAATTTTAAACGAGCTTCTTCAACTCTTTTCTTGGATACTGCAGGGAAGTACCCTATGCAGTCAAGTTGTCATGTGTGTATGCGATGCTCTTGCTTGTTAACATGATATCTCAAGATAGATAACATCTGCAGTTTTCCTGTTTGGCATGTGGCTTCCACATAATAAGGAAAAGAAACCTGTTATTTTGGATGGAGGTCAAAAGTCATTTGGGGTCAGCAGAAGGCAAAATGTGAAAATCTCAAGAAGGCTGTATCTCCAGCAGCTGAACATCAAAGGGGCTCAAAAATGAATAGTATAGTAGTCTTATGTAGTATAAAAGTTTGATACAATTTGGTGAAGTTCAACTTCCTGTTAACAAAATATCTCCAGATAAGAACTGCATTGGCTCTCATATTTTGTATGTAACTTCCCTATAATGAGTACAAGAAGCAAACGATGTAGCGAAAATTTATAATAAACTTTCGATTTTCGACCATCCTGTAGGCGTAGGTGTGATTTTAGTGGAGTTCAAAGGACACACTCTGTAAAACCTGATAAACACAAATCTTGTAAACACGATTTACCAACATAGGTTACATTGCATTGCTTATATTTGGCATATATATCTTAAGTGAGTACAAGAACCATTTTATTTTGAGTGGAGGTCAAAGGTCATCTCAGCAGAGATCCAAATGTCTAAATATCAAATGGATCTCATCAGGATTACCATTACAATGGAAGTTCAGCTCTTTGTTGTTAGAGTGAGTATGCAAAACAAAAACTTACCAACCACAAACAATGTGGACACTGACTTTCTTTCATCGTTGTGGTGTTAATGTCACACAACTCCCAGTCATCAAACCATGGAGTTGTTATGGCACTGACTCTGTTCAGATTTACACTGCACTCCATCATCAGTATTTACTTCAACCAGGGTTATTAGCTTGCAAAATACTATTATGCTGCATATGTAATGTATTAAAAAGCAAGTAACCACTGGGAGGGTTTTCCGTCTGGTTTTTCAATGTGTTAGCAAAAAGCTTATATAATCTGATTTACACAACTTGTTCGGGCGAATCAATCGTTAGTAAGGGATAAAGTTCTTCACCTTTCTTCTATTACGTACGCTAAGGGAATGGATACTGCTTAGTTTGATCATGTGATTAAGACAGCAAGTTTGGTCAACGATTTGTCAGTATGAATTGAAAGTCTAATAGAATGCATTTTTAGGATTCAAGCTGAAAAAAAACCCTAGGTCGGATCATTCGATTACTACAAATTGTTTGGGTGACACAATTCTCAGTCTTGTACAACTTTTTCACCATTGTGTTAAGAAAGCTAAGCATCTAAGGTAAGCCCAAGTTTGATTATTTACAAAAAAAATGGCATGATTCTTAGTATGGTACACACTGAGTATGTTTTAATACTACATACATTACAAAAGTACCAAAAAAAAGTATGGTTGAATACGACATACATTACAACAGTACCACAAACAGGGTATGGTTCAATACTACATACATTACAACAGTACCACAAACTGAGTATGGTTTAATGGTACATACATTATAACAGAACCACAAATTGAGTATCGTTATATACTACATACATTACAACCTTACCACATACTGAGTATGTTTCAAAGCACTTGTGTCTGTGTTTTATTCCAAAGTGGTTTTAAAATACCTTCATGTTATTCTATAGAAGGGATGGGAATTAATGACTGAATAAGTCGTATTTTATAATGTATCTTGGTGTGCCTAACGTAAAAACGTAATATTCATATATGCCAACTTGATGCCAGCATACTTTAATCGTGAGCAAGGGATTTGCTTCTCACATTACTATGTCTCACATTACGTTGTTTTTTCGGTAGGAAAAGTGTCGAAAACCCATATCGCAAGAAAAACTGCTAATAATATGCGTATAAAATGCGTGAGTTTGGAACAGAAAACGAAGGTTCTTGTTTGTCAAATTATCTACTATTTTGGAGCAGCTTACAATTGAAGATACCACTTTACAGTTGTCTAGTCTTGCCGAAGAAAGAAACATACTTTGTCTCACTTTAGTCACATGTTTTCAGAGATATCAGTGGTTTAAAAATACATCAGACAACTTGTGCCAATATGCAGCTTAACAAATGAATTGGTTCATACCACCAAAAAAAGAAAACAGGTTTTACTACAAGTACTTGGACACGTTTTCTTTTGCATGTTTGTTGTGGTTTCGTTTAATCAGACGTACGTATTGTCCGGGCTTTGTTTTTCTAAAAAGAAGGCGTAATGCTTTCTTCACGTCCAATACTGTATTGAAACTTTTCAGGTCGTGTATTGTTTCCACAAAAGTGGTGATTTAAACAACGTTTGTGATTTTAACAAGGTATATTTGGTGAATCGAACAGGTGAACAGAGATCTGAAGATGGCTGCCTTTTATTGATAATATTCATACATGGCAGTATGTACATTAAAGAGGCCATGACATGAAAAATCCAAATAATCGAGAGTAACTTGCTCTGAATCTATGAGAAAATCTATGTTCAAAACTATTCTCATCACCTTCAAAACCTCAAGGACTAATTAGAAATTAACGTTTCAATATTCGCATCCGTAAACAGAACTTTGCAAAATGTGATTTCAAAAAATGACAACGATGACGTCATGTTAGGAACACAAGTGCCAAGCACAGGCATGTACCGGATGCGCGACGATCATACCGTTACACATACACTCACATTTTAATGCAGTTGTTAAGCCTCTTGAGGCCTCCAGTTTGTACCCCTGATGCTGTAATGATGCACTTGTTAAGCCTCTTTAAGCCTCCAGTTGTACCCCTGATGCTGTAATAATGCACTTGTTAAGCCTCTTTAAGTCTACAGTTGTATCCCTAATGCTGTAATGATGCAGTTTTTAAGCCTCTTGAAGCCTTCAGTTATACCCGTGATGCTGCAATGATGCAGTTGTTAAGCCTCGTTAAGCCTCCAGCTGTACCCCTGATGTTGTAATGATGCAGTTGTTAAGCCTCTTTAAGCCTCCAGTTGTACCCCTGATGCTGTAATGATGCAGTTTTTAAGCCTCTTGTTGTATTCCTGATGCTGTAATGATGCAGTTTTTAAGCCTCCAGTTGTACTCCTGATGCAGTAATGATGCAGTTAAGCCCCCAGTTGTACCTTGATACTAGCCTCATGAATCGTTTTAAAGACATCGACACCGTGTTTACTACTTTCTAAGCAGGAAGGCACTTGTAAATAACAAAAGAACACTTTTCGTTTACTAAAAAGGGGCACGTGTTATGATAAACGAAATGCACTTTTGAAGCTTATCACAAACCTGGTATACCGTGTGCCTGATGCAGCACTGGGTGTTACCACAGCATTTGCAACGAAGAGCAACTAATTTGTACCAATGATGAAAGGTCATCCTAGTTAGTACTGAAAGAGGACCAGGGAAGCGGAAGGGGATTGATTCTGTTGAAAAGGGCGGGAAAACTTCGAGACACATTTGTAAATGTGACTATGGTTTGAGGAAGCTAGACCAGTAAAACTACCTCCAAATGTTTCGACAGAATCGATATGCATTCACTCCGCACTACAAAATTGAGTTTTTGGATGCTTTTTGTCAATAATAGGGCACTGTTTAATCACCAATAAAGTAATTATCAATTTTCACAAGAAACCAAAATCTGCACTTCTGCAAATTGATGAAGTAATATGATTACCATAATAGCTATATCTTATTTCCATGCAAGTTCACAATGTTTTTAACTACCCTTAACCATTTATTCTATACGGCTCATCTGGTATAATTTACATCTTAAAATTCCTGTACTTTGCCAGGTAACTTTACCGGGAAAACAAGACCATCGTACATTTACCATCGATATAACGCTTTACTAGGCACGATAACGTGTCTTGGTGAGCCCACTTTGTTTTTCTTCAATCCCAGCCACCGCACTGTTCGGCTCCATGACCCGTGACTTCGAAGCCACATGTAATCCGCATTATACAAACTTTTATTATAAGAAACTTTTTATCCAAGTCAGTAAAGTAACTGTCAGCTTAGAAAGGTCCATGATTGAAGATGAAATTTGCTCATCCTTAACCCCAGTGTACTGTTGGACGCCTCTCCAGCTGACAAATCTGACTGTGACTACACCCAAACCGGCTTCTATGATAGAATGATAGAATTATGTCGACATGGAGACGCTCTGTAAAAAATATTTGTAATGATCAGGATATATGATTTTGATGAGGGCAATAAATATGATAGACGAAGATAAGAAGGTACAACTCTGGTCATGCTTTTCAGATTGACTACCGGATGTTTATTAAACGTTTGTGCAATAGGTAACTTAAAAGGGGATTTTTTTTTAAAATTCCCTTAAGTTGTTTACACCGAAGAGGAAGGTTTCACGGAATCCATTTTTATGACAGAAACACACAGCGCATGGTGAATAGGTTTTACCTTGTCACAAATATGCAACTTTAGGGGGTATAAAGGGCGCACTGATCTGTAAGAAACACATATTTGGAGCCCGTGCGAAGGCATCCTCCCCTCTTTCGCCAGCAGATGTACAGCAGTGTGGCAATTTCGCAATGTTTCTCACTATTGGAACAAAACTTCAGTTTTGCTGAGAATGGCATTCAATTTTGATTTAAGTATTTTCAATCACGTTCCCACACATTACATTATAATGAATTTCAGTCAATACAAAACCTGAGGAATAAAATAGTCTTTGCTTATAATGAGCTATATATCATCAATCGTAATTCAGAATTTAGAGATGACGATACTGACAATTAAAGACGATTAAGAGACAATTTATCGCTTCTTTAATCGTTTGAAGCAATCCATATCTCATCATGTCATGACGGAAGCATAATCGCGTGGATCAGCTGACTTAAACAGTACTGAATGCTAATATCGTTTGCAAGTAAGCAAGTTCAAGCTTATAAGAATTGAACGGTAATTCAGAAATATAAAGTAGAAACAAGAAAGGGACCCACAAGATATATGTTTGGAAAACTACAGATGTGGTAGTCATAATGCGTTCAGATCAATGTATGATATAACGTAATATTTATACAAGGTGTCATTCAGTTTATTTGTTTATATTAAGAATCCCGTGTATTATAGGTTAATCAGTTAAACGGTATGCATAGTATCGTTCATGGTAAATCTGTTGGTGAAGTTTAACAAAGAGATCTCCGTTTGAAAAACTATGTTTATTTAACGTTTGTGCAATAGGTAACTTAAAAGGGGATTTTTTTTTTTAAATTCCCTTAAGTTGTTTACACCGAAGAGGAAGGTTGGCACGGAATCAATTTTTATGACAGAAACATACAGCGCATGGTGAATAGATTTTACCTTGTCACAAATATGCAACTTTAGGGGGTAATAAAGGGCGCACTGATCTGTAAGAAACACATATTTGGAGCCCGTGCGAAGGCATCCTCCCCTCTTTCGCCAGCAGATGTACAGCAGTGTGGCAAGGAACAAAACTTCAGTTTTGCTGAGAATGGCATTTGATTTAAGTGTTTTCAATCACGTTCCCACACATTACATTATAATGAATTTCAGTCAATACAAAACCTGAGGAATATAATAGTCTTTGCTTTTAATGAGCTATATATCACCAATCGTAATTCATATTTTAGAGATGACGATACTGACCATTAAAGACGGTTAAGAGACAATTGATCGCTTCTTTAATCATTTGAAGACAATCCATATCTCAATTGCAAAAATTGTTCACAAGAAATAACTGTTATTAGAACCCTACTCTTTGTGGGCTGCAGTATAAAAATCTTTGTCATGTAGTTAAACTACAGTCTTTCCAATACGGAATATGGGGACTTAATGGGTTACGTAGGAGAATACAGGAGTATATTATTTCTTTTGGAGAACACGATGATTTTCTTCACTGACCACTGTCAAATGAATGATAGAATTTTCAGTGTAGAGATGGAGCCAACTCTGTAACCACTATTTCTAGTGATCAGAAAATAAATATGAAAGACGAAGATAAAAGTTAAAACTCGGGTCATGCTTATTAGATTGATTGCCGGTTTTTTATTAACCTTTGTATAATAGGTAACTAACTAGTGGATTTTTATTTAAATTCTCGTAAAATTGGTTACACCGAAGAGGAAGTTTGACACGGAAATCTATCTTTTATGAGAAAAACATACAACGCATGTTGAATAGGTTTTACCTTGTCAATATTATGCAACTTTAGAGGGAAATAGAGAGCTCGGGCTCTCTGATCTGTAAGAAACAAATATATGGACCTCGTGCCCAGCATTCTCCCCTCTTTCGCCCGCATATGTAAACTTTAAAAACAACCTGGAACTGGTTAAATTTTCACCAGGAGCTGCGTTTATATGCCACCCTACATATCCTGGTTGTTTTCACCAGGTTTCCTGGTGAATAAGACTCTAACAAAATCCTGGTAGAAATAACCAGGATATTCTGGTTAAATTTACTGGTTAGATTTTACTATTATTCTGGTTAATATCAATAGGTATTTCACCTTTTTCCTGGTTAAATTAACCAACATTTCCTGGTTGATGTGACTACTATCCTTGTTTATATCAAACGTATTCCACCTCTTTCTTGGTTAAATTACCACTTTCCTGTTAATAATATTGGGTATACCACCTTATCCTCGATTGCAATACATTAAAATATGGAAAGGCAAAATATAAATTATATAACAACATAAGTAATGTTACTAAAAGTGTATCTGTGTCTCCTTACTTTTGAATTTTGAGTAAATGAACATTCGTAAAATAGTTTAATTAATTCCTCAAATATGTATACGATGAATTTCTATAAGAAATGCCATACTGAAGTCAAAATTTTGAGGACATATGTTTCACATTACCATCGTCACATGCCGAAGCCCTGATTGCTTGACGTCAACTGTGAAGTATAACAGGGAATACCAAGACCTTGTTCAGCGCTTTTGCACTAGGAAACAAAATCACTTGAACAGTTTTTCCTACGGAACAAGAATTGAGCAAAACTTGACTGAGTTATAGGTCAGGTGCTAACATTGTACTAGGGCAAATGGACCCTCCACCTGTCTCCCAATAAACTTGATCAAAGCCTCTCTTGCAATAACCTTTATGTTACAACAAAAGCCAGCACTGTAGCAGAAGCTACTTTTTTTTTTGGAACTAGATAGAAAGATCTTAAAAGATCTATGTTCACATTGTTGTTTAGGATGACCTTCTACCAAATTTATTATTTTAGTTTAATGATTTAATCATGGTTATTCATTTATATTCTGAATTTTGTTCCCAATATATTTTACCACTTCGCACTGGCAAACTGAACATCTTTAACCATTAACTATTAAATCTCAGCAAGGCTCTGCAAAATAATAATGAGGTTACCAACATATACCATTAATGGTTTATTCATTAGCTCCTCCTTTGACGTCACATTCTTGTGGTACTTGTGGCTTATAATTATCACAAGAAAGATTAATTTGAAAAGATTTTGAACTAACAGTTAAAGAATATACCGAAGTGTCCTTTAACATAAAAATTCTGAAACTCCGACCCCGAATGACCATCTGACATGTCTGTCCGTGGACAAAGAAGCATTTCCAAAGAATTAACTAAACCGAACCCTAAATGACCTTGTACATACAATTCCTGAACACCTCTATATGTCTCTTCATCACAGGTCATCTTTGTCCAAGTTTTCATTGAAGTTGTACAAGCAGTTTCTTTTTATGTGAACAGAGAGATGGATTGATGTGAAACTTGTTTTACTTAAACCACTTCAAAAATCAAAGGGTATTGTATCGGTTCAAGATTGTTTTTTCTTGTCAATTCACAGTACATGAAGGTAGTAGCACTGTAAGATCTCTGTCAAAGCGATTTCTCTTCATTTGAAACAAGTTTGTTTTTGCTCTGCAAAGTCCTGTCACTTCTGGCTGACATCCCCAGTAAATTAATTTTTCAATTTCCTAACATATCCAAACTTGTCCCACTTTACCAATAATCAGTGGGCTATCAGCTAATGCAATTCCATGTACATTAAGCTAAACAATTAAAACTTACTTGATTTACATCTATGAATGGTTGCAATGAGGTTACAATAGTACATGCAGTGTTATGCACCTTTCGATGTTGAACTTCCCCAAAACAACTGAGTGACAAGAGAAAATGCCAAGTACTTCATTTCATCTGCAAGAAAAGATTTGTGAAATTGGTGTAAATTTGAAACAGTAAAAGAACATTCACTGAAGTTTCTTCCATGTATCTCACTGCTCTATGACTACAATTTTAACAAGGACTGACACTAACTGAAGGCCATGGTTACACTCTTTGTGTCCAACAGATGTGTAATTTCACAATTCAATTCACTTTTATGGTTTAGAAAACAGCTTGATTGACCTCTAATTGCAGTCATATTTCAGGCTTTCTGGTAGTTTGGAATGTACTGCGCTCCTCTCTTACCTGTCTCAATGCTACTATTGCAAATTTCCATTTACCTAGCTGACCTATTAACTGGCAACATTGTAGAACTTCACTCCCATTGACCCTCCTCTGGTTACATCCATCACCTCTTCCTCCTAAATTCACAAAGTAAAGAAGCGTAATTCTACCGAAAAATTCCTTGGTTAGGAATTACACTTGTTCACTGTTTTCAGTTGTGTTTTGCATCTCAACAGCGTGAAGACAGGTAAGTATCACTGCATGTAAATACCAAAACTAGTGAGGTTTAGTTTTTTGTTGCAAAAATCAATGTTTTGGATATTGTATCAGAAGGTGAAAGCAATATAGGAATCACATATGATCAGGAACATTTATACTGTGGAAGGTAATCAGTAGTCATGGCCATGAGGAATACACATTATCTGAATAGTGATTATCTGTTGTTCCAAAGCATATCTTTCTGATAAAGAGAGCTCTTACACCTTTGTTGCAAATATTCAAAGTCTTGCTTTATCGGTAGTTATAATGCAATGACATGAACACACAGGTTAGCTGTACTTACATTGACTTAAACAGATGAAATAAATTAAGACATGTAAGACTCACATACACCACGGAGAAATAATCTAGAAATCAGAGACTTGCCATCTACAATATAGACTGTATGATATGCTTAGAATAGTGTACAATTATGTGTTGTACAGTCTCCTGATTGGCTTTTCTGTTTTGAATTTTCGAGGATACATGCACTTTAATTAAACTGAATTTCACTATTTCAAGAAAATTCCTCAAATATAAAGTTGAAGACTTCAGCAGTGGCTTCAAGTAGTGCTTCAACACTTGGCGGAGGGTAAAGTGACCAATCTTTGGCGAAGATAAAATCAATACATATCAACACTTTAAAAGGAGGAAGTGTATGGAAGTAAGACAATATGGTTACTGCAAAGGTTCCAGTGACCTCAAATGACCTCTACATGTATAACTTGTACATGGTATCAATAGCCTTGCAACTAATTTGTGTGGAACTTTTAACGTGATGGCACGAGCTGTAGTTTAATATAAGGCAAAATGAAGCATGTCTTTGTTGAACCGAAAACTGTTTTCGTTGCTCAACTTGTGCGGAGCTGTAGGTTCTCTCATAGCCAGGGCTCATTTTGAAGAAAATGTTAAGGTTTACCTTCAGACAACCTCGCCGTCATATTTGGATGTCCGAAGGATTGTGTGGTGGTACAATGAAAGCACCAAAATAATACTACTGGAGTTGCTGGACGTGGTACTTTGCACACATCGTGTGCACTTAAGTTACTGAATATGTGCCCATGGACTATTATAAATGTTATAGTTACGTACGTCCTGCTATTTTCAAACACTTTGGAGCTTTAAACGCGAGAGCCGTACGTAAGTAACATAACAAGGTATCAATTTAGCCTTGTAGGTTAGTACCGTAACGTTAGGCTCCGCAGGCCAGGTCTCTTGGCCTTAGTGAGTAGTCTTACTTTTAGCCAGGGACGTAAAACCTTCAAATTGCTTCCTCCTACATTTTTGGGTAAACAAACCTCAAGTACACCCACTCACAGCTAGGCCTATGACAAACATAACAATTTTTTTGAATAAATATCTTTCTTTCTTTTCAACAACCACAACTTCTCCTTGAAAGAACCAAACTTCCAGTCCTTGCACAGATGAATGAATTTGTTTGAAAACAAATCAATCATAACAATCAACGCAAGTACTTTGTTAACAACAATTCCATTACAGACTTTTTCATGCTAAAAGTAGTCAATGGTGGTTTTTAAATTTCTTGTGATGTGCTTGGCTGTTAGCCCATATCATTGTCTGCAATCACTCTTGCATCTAAAGTTCTCAATAAACACAAAGGGTGTTGTTAACCGCTCACGTATAACTGGACCTGTGTACGCGCACAGGGTCGTATACTGTGCAACCGCGTATAAGAAAATTGCCACGTAGACGCCGCGTAGACACCTCGTTTACTCCCTGTGCGAGTTTATTCGCAGGAAATGCTATTGTGGTGGCATACTCCTACTAGAGTCTATATCATTCTTCAGTAGGTTTCAAGTGGTTACCTCATGAGCTGACCTAGGTCAACGAGGGGAGGGGCATTTTGGGGGTCCACTGGCAGGGATACCCCACCAATAAAAATTACTGGAAATGCCCATCCCTTGTATCTGAAGTCCTAACCATCATTTTTCAGTAGGTTTCAATTGGTTACCTCATGAGCTGACCTAGGTCAACGAGCGGAGGGGCATTTTTGCGGTCCACTGGCAGGGGTACCCCACTAATAAAAATTACTGGAAAAGCTCATCTAGTTTCGCTTTTAGGTGAATTTAAAATTGCCCTCCCAGCCACACCCACCACAGCAGGTTTGCCAGTCGTCTGGTTTCATATACAGGAATGCACTGTGAACATTGTGATGTACAAGGCAATTGGTTACCTTCCCAGCTAACCAAACCCTCTGGGCTCCCGCTCTATAATGAAGTCACTGTAAGTATAGGCCTTGGCTGTTACCATGGAGGTTAAAACAGACTGTTTTTACCTCCATGCTATTACTAACGTAATTCCTTGTAGTTGTACACCACTAGCACTGAAACCGGGGTCGGAATAAGTTTACACAGACATGTTGTTTATCCAGGAAATGCTTGCGATTGGCTGAAACCCTAAAGCTTTTCTGAGATCTATTTTGATTGGTGCTAACATTCTGTGACAACGTCGTGGTGTGTTAAAGAGCATGATAAGAAGTACATGTGGTGACAAAATTGGGTCAATTGAGCAATTTTAGACCCCTTTAGGCCTCCCAGGAGCAGCGTACGAAAATGGTTTTATTACTGAGTGAAGAGGCTTACAAGTGACGTAAACTTTCGGCTCGGATAGCAAAAAAGCTACATGGTCATGATACTAAAAATTGATGGTGCCATGAAAAGGCCAACTTGTCAGCTATCCGGTGATGGGTTGTGTTTAGCTAGTGAGAACTTCTATCTAGACTTAGAGACTACATTAATTTTGTGATTTAGTATGTAAGTCAATGGGACTTTTAATGGGCGTATGCTACCTTGTGCTCAATGAATAGGGATTAAAGTCGCCGAAAGAATTAGTGAGATGTTTGAAGCAGCCGTTTCTTACATCGTAGTTTAAGACGTGATATTCACCTAGCATGGAAGAGGACGTAGGTAAAGTGTTTGCCGGTATAGAACATAACTATTTTTAGTTCATTGGGTTTCTATTCACTATTTCTTTTCCCGCCTTTTTTCAGTTGCAGAGGTTATGTTCCACGGATGATTAGTTTACTTTGAATAGTTGGGAATGTAACAGGGTGGCCAGAATCCTATACTCCTGTAAAGTAGGAGAGAGCGATAAGGTAGAGATTTGTCTTTAGGCGTTATACAGCAACAAATTTATTATTGTCGCGCACCCTCTAATAACAAATACGTTATATATAGTTAATTTTTATAGGGGGTGATAAATCAACCCTGTTACACTCACCATATCTTTACAAGACGTCTTCCCGACATTGGAAATAGCTACGACACCCGTAACATAGTACAATAATATAATATCTACTGCTACCTGTAACACTATATGAATTGAAAATGATAGAAACACAATGTTAAATGATACTACAGTAAATGTTTGAAAAATGACTGCATTTAAGACCTCATACTTCAATGCATATAAATGATTGCGTATGTAAGTACCTTTTTGTTTTGAAAACAAGTTATCTCCATGGCAAACATATTGAATTTTCCTAGAGAAAATGTAGTAGTTATACCTGTACATTAAATGTTGAGTTCCTCCTCCGCGCAGTCACGCTACATTAATCACAACTCACCACTTGCGAGTATATGTGACAAATCTTGGAAGAAGTGAAATTACTACTTTCTGGTAATGATCATCTCCCAATAAGATAAACTTCATAGTACGATCATTGATGATTTAGTACATTGGTAAAAGAACAACACAAGTGTCAGTGTCCTCTCCTAGCTATATGAAATATTTAAATCAACACTTCATATTTTTCATCCTACACCGACTACACCGTCACCCTTGTGTCCAACTATGAGATAGGTCAATTGTCATGCGGATCACCCTAGAGTCAGTTTCAATAAAATAGTGTTAAAGTCGTTAATACTTTCCAACAGTAAAACAGTAAAACAAATCGTTAACTGCCCCCCCCCCCACTCCCCTATTGAAAAAAGATGTATATGAGGCATCTTATAGTATCACACTACCATTTCCTGAAGTCTAGGATACCTCAAAGTTCTGTCCTCTCATAGCCGACGGATGTAAGTAAGTCACAGGACCAGACCAATGTGGTTGCCTGGGTGTTGTCGGATAGTACCATGCACCATTCTGGGTGTACAGAGAGAGGATCACCCAATACACTGTTAATTTGTGGGTGTAGCTGTTCGTATGACGGCACACCAAGATAGTCATAAGTGAGTATAGTCCTGGGTTCCCTTCTTCTGGAGGGTCCCATCTGTTGTGCAGGAGGTCCTGCATCAGGTTCCTCATGGGGTACCAGATCAAGAACTGCTACCGCGTCTTGCTCATATTGGTCATCTGCATCTCCGTCTAATGGTTGGTCAGTCGCATCTAGGGGTGGATCATCTTGACTGGGAGATGGTCATCTTGAACTGCGAGTTGTTCATCTTCATACAGAGGTTGACCATTTCTCTCTAGTGGCAACATTCCTTCATAGGCACCAACCGTGTCTCTCTGGTTTTCCACATGTAGCATATACCAGTTGTCATCACTGGATTCGTCAACAGATTCAATCATAACTTGGCATTGATCTGAGTGATCCCTTGATTTCACTCTTTTTGTCTTCGTCTTAATAGTTGGTTCATCAAGTGGCAATGAGTCACATGGGAGTAAGAGATTTCTGTGAAGTGTCCTCTTCTTTCCGTGTCCACTTTCAGGTCTCAGTTTATACACCGGGATTCAGGTTGCAGTTGCTTTGTCACAACATGGACATGTTTTCACAGTAAGGCCTTAACTTAGCAGGACATGACTTAATATCA
>KN882567.1:105485-116193 GCA_000934455.1 Apostichopus parvimensis
GACGACCTCCCTGTAAAGTAAACTACCTGTGCCCCTTGATTTGCTAGCCAACGAACAATTTCGAAACCAAGCCCTTTTGACCCTCCAACAACAAGGTATGAGGCAAATGTCTCAGCTTCAAATGCCATCATGGAATCTCCGAACCTGTACGACACGTCAATGGGTATCGTATGATTTGTGCAAACAACACTTTCGCCACAAAGCTGCACTCCACTTGCATCGTTGATGCTAGCAATTTTTGCAGAAGAAGGGCACATTAGGTAGGAATCTCCGTTGTCTGGAAAGAACAACTGAAGCAAAGAAGTTATCGATCCGTTTAAAAACAGATGATGGTCGCATGATCGCAATATTTCCAGGTCTATTGTCTTAACATGAATTTGTTGGTCTAGAATTAAAGGGTGCTTCCAAGTACCACTACAAAATGTAACAAGTGTTCCGAAGCATCGTAGTTTCTCTAACAATGGTGTAATTTTCTTATCATCAATCGTTACATTAGGGTGAATGATAAGTGTATCAATTGATGAGGATTTCAATTCGTTTAATACGCCGTCAATATTATTATACCTTTCCTCTTTTCTATCGATGTTCGATACTAATAGTTGTATATTGCATCCTGTAGAGTTTGACAGCAGTTCAATCAATTTGACATGCAAAGGATCGTTACCAGATGTCAATAGTACGATATGATGATCAGAGTTTTGGAAAGTGTTATTCAATGCTATGTATAACGGTAAGCATGAAGCAATGGTCACTAAAGCATCTAGAGGCCTAACCTTTAAAGGCAGAGGTACTATATTTGACATGCTTGTTTGAACCACCGACGTGACAATGTGAGATCGGCAAAATCCCACGAAGGCAGGTTTCGTTTCTTCAGTATCGGAAGACGGAAGGACACTTAAAACTTGCCCAGCAAAAAGAAATCCGCTTTTAGACTGGTCAGTATCACCGAGACTTTTGTAGGGTTGCTGTATGTAAGCCTCAACTACAATTTGCTGCTCGGAGCAAGTGCTGCCAATAACATTGTGGTCGAGGGATTTATTTTTATCCCACGGTCGAATGAACCGACCTCTACCCTTTTGTGTAATTTCATCAAGATTAATCATCCAGTCTTGAGACTTCTTTGTAAATACCAGATCAGCAGTCGGTTTTGTGTTTAAGCGTAATGCATATAATTCTATGTTTGATTCATTTACGTTATCATTGCGTACTCGCAGTGCTAGGCAATTTTCAGAGAGCAGTGGGTTGTCAAAAAAGTAACTAAGACACAATGCACAGTCGACCGGGGAAAGATCATGTGGTAAATCAATGGCAGCAACGAAAATATCTGGGTGCTCATTCATGCAAGTTAACACAAGTGCAAGTGCTTTTGACATTAAGGGGTTTATGACCTTGTCGGAGGGACGAGCTAACACAGCCCCTTTAGTAACAATCCAAAAGAATACGTTTTCGGTGCGTTCAATGGATTGGATGAGTGTTGACTGAATACATGCAATGGCTTTATTTACTTGTGAGTCAATGAACGTTTCTTTCGTAATGTCATTCAACGAGCTGCATTCATCGATCATCTGCATAAAAATCACATGTCTGGCCCTGGCATTAATGTCAGGAGACGGCAAAGTTTCTGCATCTGTAGAAGTGTCACATACATGGATTTCTTTCAAGAGACCATTGTGTGTGTTTTCTAAGAGATTTTTCAATTTCTTAGTCACTCCTTTTTTGTCGGGAATAAGGAAATATTCGAGTTTCTCGGGCACATCGGATATTTCAAGCAACTTTGACCCTCCTTCATAATCCACTGCCACCCATTCTTTTTCCCAACTTATCGAGCCGCCATTTTGTTTGGAGCCAACAACTGCGAGTATAACCCCATCTAATTCGGCAAATATTTTACCAGATTCGTAATCTGAAATACGTACTTCTTGTGTTCCTTTCTCGTTTTTGCGAGCGTGTATTACAATATCTTTTGGTGCTTTGCCTAGAATTCTAAAAGATTTCACTGCCTGTGGAACTTCCACATTACGGCGCGAACCGGTTTTGTTTGTTTTAATCACGGCGAAGCCAGCAAAAAGCTGAAAGATAGCATCTAATAAAGCTGGATGGAACATGTATAGGTGAGATTCTTTTTCAAGAGCCCTTGGAAGTGATGCAAACACTAAAGCATCTTCTGTAGTTGTACTATAATGTGCCGATGTAACCGAAGCTAACATATCACCAATCTGAACCCCACCTTCCGCTAGTTTATCGTACAAGGTATCGCACGGTATCGAAGTATCGCATCTACTTTGGATTTCATCTAAATCAATATATCTTTCGTTGAAAGATTTACGCATTTCGCTGGACAAATCCAAGTCACATGTTGCATTCAATGTCCAGGAGTTGTCATTTTTATTTCGCGTTCGTATACAAATTTCCGTTTTGTCTCGTTCATCAAGTTTTATGAGTGAAGTAAATAATACTCCTTCACTTTTTGGAGAGTAATGAAATTTATGGAACTGAACATTTCGAAGATGTATTTCATCAACAGAATCATTTTCTGAGCTTGCATGTACTGCTGCAATCATCGTTTCAATGAAAGCAGCTCCTGGTAAAACAACAGCATTTTGAATCTTATGATGATGAAGCCATGGCAGCATCATTCGACTGTAGTTGGATATCCAATCTTTGTTTGGATTATTTTGTTGTGTGCTTGTGTTTGTCACTAATTGTTCACCTAAAAGTGGGTGAGTGTCCCTGGGATTAATGTACGTCTTCCTAGCAGCGTCAGCAATAGCATTGTATTGTTTCCGTTGCCATGGATACTTTGGAAGGGTTGCTACACTAAAACGTTCACTGGGAAATATCAAATTCATTTGTACTGGAAAGCCTTGTACGTAGAGCTTTGCTACTGACAAATATATATTGATTTGATCTGCAGGCATTTGTGATGTATCGGAAGGCCGTCGAAGAGAATTTATGACTGAGAACTTGTCATGGTAAGAGACTCCTGACTGCTCAGAGAAGGATACCATCGTGTCTTTAATTGGAGACGCTAGCGATGGATGTGGGCCAATTTCAAGAAAAACATTGTAACCACCTTCAAGCAATTTAACCAGGGAATTCTCAAATGCAACTGTCTGTCGAATGTTGTTCCACCAGTAGGTGCTAGAATTTAAGACTTCGGCGTTCAAATACTTGCCATTTACTGTTGATATCATCTTGACATGGATCGGTGCCAATTTGGATTTCAGTGGAAATTTAGGACTTCGAAGGAATTTAGTTCCTTTGAAGAAGTACTGTTTGATCAACTCTTGTTGGAAACTGTGAAATGCATTGTTGACCTTTAACGGAATGCAACGAATTCCCTGATATTTCAGGTCGATGATGAGTCTATCAACAGCATCACCCTCACCTGATATAACTGTTTGAGAAAGGCTATTAATGCAAGCAATATCAATCTTTCCTTCGTACTCAGGTTTTGCTATAGCTTCACTTACATTCTGGACTGGTGAGAAAATCGCTGCCATTTTCCCCTTTCCAGTTGTCTCTTGTAAACATTTTCCACGAACATAGATAAGCCTTACAGCATCTGAGAGGGATAAGTAACCTGCTACATAAGCAGCGGCAACTTCACCTACGCTATGTCCTATCACGACGTCAGGGTGAATGCCTAAATGGCGGTACACTGCAGCTAAAGCAATCTGTATTGCGCAAATAGCTGGTTGTGCTATATCTGAGGAGGTTAAGAAGAAAAAAAGGGATTGTAGCTATCGTAATTAAAGTCACATCTGCATTCAGTGTGCATGGAAGTTTATACACCATAGTAACTCAAAGACTTAATACATTCGTTTTGAATACTAGACTATACCGTTGAAAGTTTAGCCATAGATACTTAGACAGAACGCCAGTAAAAGAATTTAAGGCCGAATGTAGGCCTAACTATAAACCAAAACTTTGGATTCAAGTCTGTTCCTAAAATTAATCCATTGTTTCATGGCTTTATTTAGATCAATATTTATTGCAGGAATAATTTTCCTCAGCCCACCATGTGTCCTCCCTAGCAACACCCCCTCAACTACCTCGTTTTCTACTCGTATTTGTCTGTGTTTACGTTGGTTGCAAACTTAATTGATAATCTATTGATACTATGGGGGTGTATTTTGACAGCTCAGTGGAACTTCCCCTGTAAATGGGCATCGATTGGCTTCTCAAAGTTGGGGAGGGTATTGATAACATTAATTTTTAATATTAAACTCTTTTTTATTCGTTTTCACTTTTACTATGTTTTGCAAATTTGACAATACAAAATACATCTCAAAATTGCGATGATATTTTATGCACCAAAATTTCCATTATATTTTTTTCTCCAAAGTCCGACATTTTATTCCAAACGTTCTTGTTGCCTTTTAAAATTCCAATTATTTGTCGCAAACTTTTTACTATATTCTGGAAAGTATTACTGTTTACACTTAAAGTTCGAATAATTCATTGACATTTGGAACTTGTAAATCAACATTTCTACCTATTATCTCAAAATGTATACTTTTTATCTCAAATTTAATATCGACTTCATCTTAACTTGCGTGTTTTCAATAAGTTTCTACTCTTTATTTACATTTATAGATGTTTTATCTCGTATTTTCTTCAAATTCCATAAAAATGGGAATTTTTGTATGCCGATTATTTTACTTTAATTGGACGGATTATGAGATATATGGAACGGGCAAATGGTCATTGATTGCCTGACTCTCTGTGATGTGAATAAAACATTTAAGCTACCAAAAGAGAGGAGAAAGTTCCTCGATGATCCTCCATTAACGGCTCACAACTAAAAAATTGGAAATCAGTGTGTTGTATAATATAAAGTGGGTCGAGGTCCCGTTACTGATTTGCCCGATAACAGTCGCCCCCCACCCCACCAGTTTGAGTGAACTTCTTCAAAAAATGCCCTGCATATTTTTCAACAAAACGAGCATTATTTATACCAATGAGTAACAACCGGGTTCTTCACCAGCTGGTTAAAACCAACATGAAAAAATAGTAGATGTTAAGGTGCAATGTCATGAAATGTATCGTAAAGCTTTTACATTTTTTGTTTTAATCTGACTGTCAACCAGAAAACGAAAACAACGCGTGGTAAGTCATACATGTTAATAAACATGAACTTTTGCACAGCAAAATAAGGGGATTATCTATTAACGTATATAGAGAGGTACTTCATGAACCAGTTATCATCTTGACAAAGTCTATTTAGTGACATAGTATAACCAGAAAGCCAGAAGGCTTTGTGATCCCTTGTCATGCAATTTGCTCAAAATTCCACTTAACTATTTTGATAATGTAGAGCAAGTAACTTAAATTTGCCCACGAATTAAGTGAGAACCAGGAAAGAACAAAGATCCCCAGCTCCTATGTGTAGCATACCCTTGTGGGAATCAACCATTTGATTCACTAGTTAGGATTTTACAGTGCAGAATTTTTATTCAAAGTAAGAAAGTAAAAAATATTGTAGACATAATTTGTATGAACAAAAGTACTTTCAAACCTCTTTTGACCTTTGACCTCTACCAATTTCAATCATCGGGCAAATATCTACCACGTATGACATTGATTCATCTTGTGGTTGATGAGATGTTGTGTTTACAAGCTGTTTTTAACAATTTCCCATAAAGCCCAACCAGACCATCAATATCAATGAAGTCAAAGTTGTGGTTGCAAAGAGCTTATCGTTTGAAAATGCGCCCTTTAATACCACTGTCATAATAGTTTATCCGCCTGGGCAAGCTGCAAGAGACTTTTCCACGCTCTTTTCCTTTTGCTAGGCTTAGCGAATTGATTACGTAACACACAGGGCTAACGTTCTAGGCTAATAACCTTGAAAGTTGAAGAAGTGGGCAGTGGCGAAAAATGAACGGGGGTATTACTAAGGGTTGTTGAAATTTTACGAATTTTATGTTAAGCTATGCCCACTCATCAATATTTATGAGATTGGACCACAAACAATAGTGAACATCTACAGATCATGAGGCATATACCTACACAGTATGACATCAATTCAACTTGTTGGTCTTGAGATATCGTGTTTACAAGCTTTTTACAGTGAAAACACTCTGGCTACGCCCCTTCTCATGAATAATAATGAGAATGAATTTATTGAACACATATACTTATCATCACTTGACATCACCATACCAAGTATGAAATCAATCGGACATAAGTTTGAAGAGATATTTTAAGAATTTTATGTTAAGCCCTACCCACACATTAATATATGATAATGAGGTAAGAAGCACAAATAATAGGGCACATCTTCACATCATTGAGCATCTACCTACCAATTGTGACGTTGATTCCTGTGGTTCTTTACACGCTGGTCTTGACATACATACATCCATACATATATACACCCACGCAACACAACACACGCCAGCACAATCACAATGATACTGAGCCTTCTGAATCGTAACCAAAACATTTTTCGTCGTAGTAGAGATATTATTTATCTCTATTGAAAGTCACTTAGTTCTCACCTGTTCTGTGAATTTTGTCTTTGTCTGTTTCCATCGTTAACAAATGTCGCAAAGACCACTCAGCACCAAAACCAGTTAGAAGTTTGTCAATCTCCTGTAACAGAAATGAGAAGTTGTAAATGGTAAGTTTTAAAGCAAATCAATCGTAGTACTGAAGCGGATTTTTTTAATAAAGAGCGCAACAACAATTGGTTGAACTCCTAGTGGCGTTCCATGAACCAATTGTATAACTCACAAACGTAAAGTGAATGTCTCTGAAGAGTCTACAAGTGAAATGCTATTCGAATTATTTTTTTATTTACCCAAATAATCTTTGGACCTGCTCAAAACAGGTCGAACTACTTACTTCAATACAGTTGCTAAATATCTCTTCGGAGACCATCAGTTGTCGACCCATCGCCCACCACTGGGTACCCATTCCAGAAAAGACGAAGACTAGTTGATGACTACGATTATTGTACATTGTCTGTACTCGGCCTTCCACAAGCATGCTACGGCCCCCTTTTTGATCTTGTCCACGGCATTGTAGGGATTCCATCGTGTGCTGGTAAGACTCGCATATTACAGCCAGTCGATGTTGATGATGAGTAGCTCTCTTAGCTGCAGTTTGCAGGGCATTGTGAAATGTATCAGCATCAGCGTTCTTGAGAAAATCTACCCAGTCAGACACCTTTTGGTTGAGGGCGTTTATACTCGAAGCGGACAAAAATAGAACAGTGGGATAGATGTCATTTCTGCTATTGTCTTCTCGCGGGGATTGCTTTCTGTTGTTAGGTGGGGCTTCTAACACAAGATGAGCATTAGCCCCACCAAATCCAAAGCTACTGCAGCCTGCAACATATTTTGACTTCTGTGGCCATTCAACTGAATCGGTTGGAAGATTTATTTGGAAGTTATCCCAATCTACTTTTTCATTTCGTATTTGAAAGTGTACCAATTTAGGGATTTGCCTTTTTTGCAAAACTAAGCATAACTTTATTACGCTGGCAACCCCAGCAGCGCCCTCGGTGTGCCCGAAGTTAGCCTTAACAGAGCCTATTGTCAATGGTGGGTAGTGTTCACCTCTACCTATTCCAAGCACACGTCCAATTGCGGTTAACTCAGCAGCATCCCCTGCCTGTGTTCCTGTTCCGTGTGCCTCGACGTAGGGGACTTCCTGTGGCGAAATCTTTGCACTTTCGTAAGCTCGCTTTAAGAGAGATGCCTGTGCATCTGTGTTGGGAGTAGTTATTCCATTAGTTCTCCCATCGTTGTTGGTAGCCCCTCCCCTGATAACCGCGTGAATTCTGTCACCGTCTTCTAATGCTTTCTTAAGAGACTTCAACACTACTAACCCAACACCTTCGCCGCGCGAGTACCCATCAGCACGATTATCAAAACTTTTGCATTTACCATCTTTTGCTAACATTCTCGCTTGGCAAAGAGCTATGGTTGTAGAAGGAAGTAGTAACAGATTGACCCCGCCCGCAATTGCAAGATTGCATTCGCCTTTTCTAATAGCGTCACATGCGTGATGAATTGCGTACATCGATGAAGAGCAGGCAGTATCAAACGTGATACTAGGACCCTGTAAATCAAACTGATAGGAAATCCTGTTAGATAACATGTTGCTGTTGTTTCCAGTAGCTGAATATTGACCTATATTGTCATCAGGTAGTGTCAAAAGCAAACCATACTCTTTGGCCATGACACCGATATATACACCTGTGGGAGACTTAGCCAATTCCTGCATATTTATTCCGTAATCTTCAAAGGCTTCCCAGGAAACCTCCAGTAAGTGACGCAATTGAGGGTCCATGTGATGGGCTTCCTCTGTATTAAAAAGGAAAACAACTTTGATAGAATATATATCTTTGTGTATAAAATGAGACGCCTAGAAATCAACGAACATATCATGATGGAGGGAAAACAGATGACATTTTTCAAATCCTATGAGATTATCCTGTGGCAATTGTATTGCTCATGTCACATTGTACTGTATTATTCTGTGTGCAATGCGATTTGTAATTATTGGTAAATGATCTTTTCTTAAGATTGTTATTTCTTCATCTAAACTTGCTTGTATATGTAACATCTGTTCTGTCATTCAACAGTTATATTTTAAAGAGAAAGATACGCTTGTACTATCGCTTTGATGTTATTTCGTACAGACCTGGAGAAATTTGGAAAAGCTCTCTGTCAAATTCGTTGACATCTTGAGACAAATATCCAGCTGCTGCAGTGTAGATCTTCCCTGGTATCCGGTCCCCTTGATAGATGTAGCTTGGATCTAGTCTTTCTGGAGGATGTGGTTGTACACAATCAAGCCCTTGTGCAATAATTTCCCAAAAATCATTCGTATTTTTGATACCACCAGGAAACCGACAACCAATACCAACTATTGCTATCTTTTGGTCGATTGATAAGGTCTCGCTTTTCCTGCCCGCGGAATCCATTAGGCTCTGTTGATAATAATAATAATAATGATGATCAGGGTCATTGAGATTGAGGTTCATGGGATACAAATGATGACAGCGAGGAAACGATTATAATTTTTTTGTTTTTATTAATATATGGTGATTTTTTTTTTTTGTATTGCTTCTTCATGTGATTGAGTCTACTCAATTTACATATATTTGTTCTATCATACAGAAGTTATTAAAATGAACGGAAGAGAAAATACATTATAGCAAAGGGATAACTAGGGAAGGACGTTGAATAGGGTAGAAATGCGAAGGGGCGATGGTGAGGCAGGGAGACGGGCGAGGGGAAGCGAGGAGGGAATACTAGGGAAGGACTTTTGATAGGGTACCAAAGCGAAGGAGTGATGGTGAGGCAGGGAGGCGGGCGAACGGAAGCGACGAAGGAAATACTAGGGAAGGACGTTGGATAGGGTAGGAAAGCGAAGGAGTGATGGTGAGGCAGAGAGACGGAGAGAAAGGGATCGAAGCCACCATAAGCATGGGAAACGCCAGATAAACTTGTACACTATAGCCGTTTAAGCGAATAAGATTTTTTTTGAGAATTCACAAGTTAATGTGCTTAAACAAAAGCTTGACTTGAAAATATGTTTCAAAAGATATCTCCCTCGATAATAAAGAATAAAGCTGTATATTCTTATGTGCCCAACACGCGGTACCGTTATGATATGCATTCAGGGTATGTAACATGTCAAGTTTCTCGGAACTAGTTACTACCAATATGAAATGCCCTTTGTTGATTTTGGGCATCGACGTATAATATAAATCTCGCTTCTTACTGAAAGTTAAGCCGAAATAAAATACTTTGCCCTATGCACCACACATACGGTACATCATAACTGCAAACTAAATTGTTCCTACTCTCGTGGGGTTCTTATTCTGGACTAAGAACCCCCCCCCCCCCCCCAAAAAAAAGAAGAAGATACGTTTGATCACTATCTTAAACATACGGCAAACAGTTTCACGAAACGAACAGCTAAGTCAAAAAATACCTGGGCCGATATGCGCAAGTTGGCTTCATCACTAAGTGTACACAAACTTGATGCAAGAAATCATACTGTCAAAAAGTGTGCAGGGGCGTGCGTGTAGCCTACTAGCTCCATGTCTACATGTGTATGAAGTAGCAAGCACATTCGGTCGATTATCGACCCACTTGTTTCTACATGATGAAATCTTACAGCGCATTCGTAAACATTTAATAGTGAAGGAATTTAGCGCGTAGATTCGGCTGATCACTTTGCCGTTTTTGGAAGATATGACTTCAGCTTGGTAGGCAGATGTCCTCTGATAGGGAAATCAAGACCTTCAGAAGGAAAAGTCAGTTTCAATTCGATTTCAAGTTCGATTTAACCGACAAGTTAAAAACTAATACTATGAATGCAAGTAAAGTGAAGTATTGTCAAAACAATTGGTTACAATGAAGAATGACAACTCAAACAGTGAAAAAAGGACAAATATTATTTTGATCAGTGTGGATGCCATTTTAAACATGTGTGTTATATAGTCCATGAGCACTTATTCATTAAAGTTGTTTGCGATGAGATTTTCCAATATCTGGTCAAGATATTGGTATGGGGATTGAAATATATATGCAATGTAGTGTCGTTAACATGTAACAAATATGCCTGTTTTAACAATGGGATGAGTTTGCAGGGCTATGATGTTATGGCAAACATCTCATCCCTATAAACATCCGTCTCCATAAAGTTAACTTTAATGGATGTCATTCTTGGTATGTGACTT
>KN882567.1:136834-147516 GCA_000934455.1 Apostichopus parvimensis
TGCCTATATTGCTTATGCCCTTTTGCCACATTTACAGTGTTGGGAAATATATTATATATAATATGTTGCAAATGGAGGATGTGTTAATTTTACAGTTCTAGATATGTTAATAGACTGAACTATTCTAGGCTTAGGGGCCTAAGTTATGATCAAGGCTAACCTAAGTTAGACCAAGGGCAAGGCTACGCCGTATATAAGCCTAAGTAAGGCTACGCCTATTTTCCTAGTATTGAATTGTTAGTGATAAGTCCAGGACATCATAACCGTCATTCCATGTTATTCTGGCATGTGGATCTATCGTTAGGGAATACAGTGTTAAGTAAAATGAGGTGGTTATAATTGTTGTCATTAGGCTTTAGTCATGTCAAATCCGAAGGGACAGTCGTAGCCGGTCTTGGCTAACCATATGCAGGGTCAAGTGAATAACAATACAGCAGCTGAGCAGACGACACTAGTAAATTAATTAGATTCCCATGCAACTGCTTCTACTATCGCTTCCTAAGAATTGCCTGTGAAACTGCAGTCCACTGCCACAGTTTTAACGATTTTGGCACCCAAATGCGGCACACGATATCACCATTTCGAGTGATGTATGTCAACTTTATCACTTTAGCTATGTCAAGATGTAGTGTTTTTAGCGCCGGTACTTTCTTGTCGTCAGAGCCGTATATCTAAATATACGGCTCTGCTTGTCGTACAAGCAAAGCGCCACCAGTTGGATGAGTTGCTTCAGTGTATGTCACATTACGTCATTCTTCCTACTTCCAACGTCTATGCATTTAAGTCACTCGTAGTATATGCAGTACGTTCACTTACAGTCCGAAATTCCCTCCGCTCGGCGCTTACAGTAACTGTTCATCGTGTTTTTGATGTAAGTCTGCCGCAATCTACCATTTACACCTTATTCAACTGTATTGGCCAGCCAGCTTTGTCTTAACGTGAGTTTAAAGTAAACAAAATAAACCATTAGAAACGTTTTCTGCTAAAGCTTTCAAAATTTCGTATGAGGTAGCAGTGGTAGCAGTTCCACGAGTAAGTCCTAAGCTCGAGAACACAATGAAATGTATAGGCCTACACTGTACTGGCCCGAAGGTGCCAGTTAATGAGTTATTATGTTTAAAACAACTGCTTGTATTTCATTTCTAGATATACATCTCGGTACTAATTTAGAATCCGTACCAATCGATCCTACTTCCTAACCCCTAACCCCTACTTCCTAACCCCTACATCCTAACCCTATTCCCTACTCCCTAACCCTATTCCCTACTTCCTAACCCTAATTCCTAACCCTAATTCCTAACCCCTACTTCCTAACCCTACTTCCTAACCCCTAACGTTATTCTGCCGATTAGAAGTTAGCTTTCCCATTCATATGGTACGGATTCTAAAGTTAGACCTACATCTCTTTCACATTCTTTATTGGGGGCTTTGACATTGTGGCTGGGGATAATCTTAACTCAAGTGATATCTTCAACAATATGCCAAGTGTTGTAAATGTAAATTCTTCAAAGGACCACCAATTAATATTTTCACCCAACAATTAAAAGAATGAAATGGAAGCACTGATCTTGTTGAACCCTCCGTGCTTGGCACTCCATCACCACTGGTGGGAATAGTCAATAGCATATACTGTACTCTGATGAGATATTTAATAAATTAAACTTAAATAATTACAAGATTATTGATAAAGTAATATAAACTTCCACGATATGTTTCATGCAAATTAGGCTGTACTTCCACAGTACTTGGCAGTAGCCACAAATTTTATGAGGACAGTTTAAGTTATCTAAGCTATGTACTGTACTTGTTGGTTTGTGGTAGTATTCTCAGGGTCAAGTTATTGGAAGTGTGACTAAATGAAACAAATAAAAGAATTGTATTTTCCGCTAATTTTTTTTACCTGGTAGCAGGCAAGTTTCTTAACTTAGATCTCCCAGAGACTAATATGAGCATTGTACTTTTATCTTGTTATTTGTCTTCTCAGATTTTATTTGTTTTGTGTGTGTTGTTGTTTGAATGAACAGTTGACCTAGGGATGTCATTTGAGCAACAGTTTGACATTGTCAACTTCCTGAGAGAGTCTACAAACAAAGAAATTGAGAATGAGGCTGCCTACTTCAAAACGTCACCAAACATCATCTTTCTCCCAGGAGGCTTTCAGTTTGTGCGTCATGTGAGAGGCTACTTCAGTATGGGATCAGTAGTCCTAGCATGGGCGTACAATTCATACATCATACCGAAGCTCGTTCTTTTCCCTCTTTGGAATGATGGATATTTATCATGGTTTCCTGTGTTTGGTAAGGTTCTCTTTTTCTTTCCATCTTTTTTTCTTTCTTTCTGGACAACACTATATAGCATTTGGTTGATACAGGACTTGATGGAGTAGCTCTTCATTTTATTTCCGACATCTTTGAAGTCTAAAGTCTTCACCTAAATCAAGCTTTAACCTCTATTTTAAGTTTGGTTGCAACCATTTTAGATAGTTGTATGAAACCTACTGAATTATTCCTCAAAATAGGATGGAATATTAAGTCTGGAATCTTTTAATAGTTTCATCCTTTGGAGTACATTTGTCCCCAGAATGTATTTTACATATACTGTAAGGTTGTAATCACATAGATACTGTTTTAACTGACAACATTTGACTAGTAAAACTAAGCAATTTTCTTGTTATGAGACTACGAATAAAAGAAATATGTTCCAATCAATATAGAAAGATTGATAAAAGTTGATAAGTAATACAACCTCTGTATAATTTATGTGCGGGGACTTGACTCTGTGTAAAGAAGTGCAATGAAAGATATCATTTAAAGGTAAAATGATCCAACCGTTAATTTATTTGATCAACATATTTGTGATGAACATATATACAAATGATTTACTACATATATTAAGTTGTGAGGTAGCAGTCTTATAAATTTCATGAGTGGCTTGATATAGAACTAGTAAAATTAATTTGTTTCTTCAGATTCATTATTTGACATAATTATTTATATAATTCATTATTATATCTGTTGATATCTTCATGTGGACTTATTACAGAAAACATGGTTGTTTTATGGAAATTATAAAGCTTTTGGTTTTGCTTTTTGTGGAAATAGAAAGAACAAAATAAAATCTTGTAAATTTTGTATCATGTAAACAATAATATTGCCTTTTTAATGCCAAAAATATCTTACATCTGTTTGATTCTCCAGCCTTTTGTTTCTTGGCATTCGCAACTGGATCGCTACTCTTTCGGTCCATTAGCTCTGACCCTGGGAGGATTCCATTTGATAGTCGACCAACTTCAGCAGGTATTTTAGCTCCGTTCTATGTAGTCAGCTTGATATTTGTTGTGTAATTTGTTCTATGAATGGCTAGAAGGAGAGAGATTGGTTGGGAGCAGATGGGGTACTAAAAGTATGTAATAGCATTTTTTGCAAACTTTACAAAAAAGCAATTGTCACATAAACAGGAATTTTGGGTGTTTTGCTGGTCCGTAGAACTTAGGTCGATGCTAATTACCAGATGCCATAGGTATGAATCGTTCCTACTATTATTCAATCTGTATTTTGTATGTATCTTCTATTTTTCCTTCCTTCCAGACAAAATGAATTGGACTCACTGCCAGAGATGTCTCATACAAAGACCCTTAAAATCTCATCATTGCAGCAAATGTCAGAGATGTGTCCGTAAGATGGATCACCACTGTCCATGGTAAGAACTGATGCATTGGAAGCTACACCATAGGTGTCCCACAGGGAAGGGGCAAGGGGGTGTAACACAGGGAAGGGGCAAGGGGGTGTCATACAGGAAAGGGACAATGGGGGTGTCACACAGGGAAGGGGCAATGGCGGTGTTACACAGGGAAGGAGCAAGGGGGACCCTTGGGGATAAAGATACAGAAAAAACAGAAAAGAACTCTCTCGTTAAAAATATCCACAGCTCTTACATGTCTACTGGTTTGCAATTTACCAGATAATTGGTTGATTCTCTTAACCTGTTGAGCGGATAAAATTCTTCGGATTATTAACTGGTTATAGAAAACTGGACGGCTATTTTTTTCTATATATATTATGTCTATTAATGCTAGACACTATTGTTGCGCGTATTATTAACATATAAATAAAGTTGTGTGAAGTGAATAGCATCTAGAAAGTCAATCTAGAAGAAGACTGAAGAAAAATAACAGACTTTCTCAGGCCTGCCAAGTTTACCTGCACAAGAAAGAGAATATGTCAATCTTGTGCGTTTGTGTGTGCGTTTTCTTTTGTATTCTGACCGAGGACTTGAACAAAAGAATTCCAGGTCCTCGGTTGTGATTTCTAAAGAATCACCACGTCCTCGGAAGAATTCTATTGTTATGGGGTATTGTTAAGGTTAGGGTACGTGGATTTGAACAATGGAAAAAACAATGGGGTCCTCGGTCTGAATGTAATACAAACATGTGTGTGTGTGTAGCTTACAGACTTTGCAGATGTCTCTTTTCTCCATCGACAGGGTTAATAACTGTATAGGAGAGGATAACCAGTGGCTCTTTCTACTCCTGGTGTTCTACGGATCTTTACTCAGTCTATTCGGTCTGACAGTCGACATCCTGTATTTCTATGTCTTTCCCAAATGTCTGTCTTGCCCAAGGGTAAGCTTCAGAAACAGTTCCTTTTCTTATTTCTATGAAATCAATAGCTAAACATCAGTATTCTTTTGCACTGCTGTAATATGAGCAGGAATATGTTTCCTACAATTCATGTGATGCATTTGTTCAGGTCAAGGGATGAAAACTACAGGGTAACGACCGGTTCATACTCCAAAATATATCACGAGCATCATATATAAATGAACCATATATGATAAAAAAAAAATCGCATTGCATGTAGTATTTTTATGTATTTGAGACCACCAAACAACTGACTACAAAGACATATATGAATTAGGTGGGCAGTGGTAGCTTCTCAAGTAGAACATGACGATACTGGGTTGTTTCACTTTCCAAGGTTATTTTAATCTTTAAGGGTAGTTTACCAATGTTCCCATTAAACTACTTAAATAGTCAATGCTAACTTGCTATGTAGGCATATGTATATATGTTATGTACACAAGGATGGGTTCCACTACTACATTGTAGTCGCAAAGGCTTGTGTGGCAAATATCGATTTCATAGTAATGTAGCACAAGACTGTCTATAGTTTCATCACTATAGCTATACTGTACTTTACTGGAGTATGAACCAGCCTAAGGTCACATTTGTAGAGAGAGGTATACAGTGCAGGGAATGATATAGGTACTCTGGTGGGCAGCGGTAACCGTCCATACCTCTCTGACCAGCACTGGCCGAAAGCTACAACTAGTAAACTTAACATCCATGATCAGTAACAGAGAATTCTAGACATTTTAACATAAATGACCCAAAATAGTCAAAATGTTGGGGGAAAAAATGGCAAGCAGCAATTAACAAGTTCCTGGTTGCCCGTGAGTGAGTAAAGTTCCATATATCTGACTTTATAGCTTCAGGAACATATTAAATGACTTTCAAGATATCTGTTCTCATATTGTCTGAATTGGTTAGACTTGCAGCCAACTTTCTGATACTGAAGGTGAAGGTGAATCTGTTCTAAAGTCGTTAGTTTCACATAGATAATTCACTTTGCATACGTGCCGCGTGGAAATATCAGATAGTTTCAGTACAAGAAAATAGGTGTTTCAAAAGGAGGGGTGCAACTTACGATATATGGAGGTCATAGATGTAGATTTCAATTTCAATAGATGCGTGTACCGATCAAACCCATAGGTCAAAGACAACTACAGAAAATACGTAGATAGAGATATATTGAACTTGATCGGACGATCAAAGTCGACTTGAATTTTAAGACGTTTTTTGATTCTGTTTATTTCTCATCTTTGGTTTGGTTGAATCTATTAGTTCTTATCATCACTTTCTTTTACATTTTCCTCAGGATTCGTTCTTCTTTGTGCATCAGCAGTTTCTAATGTATGGCGTTTTCATATCTGCTATTGGGCTTCTCTTTATCTGTTCGACACAGACAATCACACAGAGTGCTAACATCATCTTGGTATGTCCCATTTTCCTCTGGTTTTAAAAGTAGCTTCATATGAAATCTTGTCAACAATTTTTACAAAAGACATATGCAGTGCATTGAAGATGGCAGTATATCAAAACGTTAAGGCATTCTCATAGATTATAATATCGAGTGATGGCTAATGAGTGAGTGAATAATTATATCGCAAGGACACTTTTTTCCTATATCACCTCTAATCGCATGCCAACAGCAAATTACAAAAACTTGTAGGTTTTCAAACTGGCAACTAATTTTTGGGAAATGACTGGGCAAGCTATTGAAGTATGTTATTGTGAAATTTTAATATCAGATAGGATCAACAATTTGGTTCAAAAATAAAATCGACTGATACCCTCTCTTTCTCGCTTGTGATTGTACTATCTTCTCAGAATATCCTCAAGCAGGTAACAAATTGCTAGTAATGAGGATTCCATTTCTGCGTTAACAGAATAACATTCATTTTTTGGCATATGAATTGATGGGAGAGCCAACACCGTTGAATTGTTTCAACACCATCTTTAATATCTGTAAGGGATCATAACTTTTCTCGGCACCAAAAAATTAGATATCATATCAAATCATCTTCACAAACTATAATAACTTATCTGGGAATGCATGTGTTCATTTCTAATCATCCATATTTATATTAATACTAATATATATATTATATAAATTGCATTGATTGATTGATTGATTTTTCTTAATTATTTTTTTTATTTGTGCTTTGTATCAGAAAAGGCCTTCCAAATTTCACTGCAGGTATTCTTTTTTTTTAAATTTCTTTTGCTTTTGTTAACTTCTGGTTAAAATGTTGTAAAAGTCCTGTGACAAGGCATTGAATTGATACAAGTCTGTAAACCTTGAAACTTCAATTTTTAGCACAAGGTACGATTGCATTGTTGCCAATTATTCGTATCCTTTCATATTCCTCTCTCTGGTTTCTTCCAACATTCTAGGATAAAACCACGGTGGAAAGCCTGATCTTTGCTCGGAAACGCCTTCCTGATCGGTAACTAGCCATTCTTCTTTCTCTAACCTGTTACAGTTTTTAGGCATTTTTAGTCCTTTTTAGAGTATTAAAAGACAGCGATGATTGATGGACACACTTTGTTCCAGGACGTACATAGATTAATATATTTTAAGAAAACCTTTAGGACCCTGCAGGGAATAATAATCATTTATCCAGTATCCCATGGCCAAAATGCTACACAAGATGATCAAATTGCTACAAATGTTCAAAGTTATTTACAGCAGGTTTTTTTACACCTGAACAGTAGTATTTCATAAAAGGCAACGTTTATCGACTTCAGAACTGCAACACAAAACTTTGAACACTAAATTATTCTTTGCACTAAGAAGTGAACTCCCAGGATTGCCTTGACTAGATATAATAATAAATAATAATAATAAATACCAAATATTAAAGTGCTGTTATTCATGAAATAAAACATGCTCAAGAGCACTGTACAAAATAACCAATACCTGGAATATTAAATTACCAAACTTAAGAAAACCTAAAAGTAATAAACAACAGCAATAAAAGTAAAAAAAAATAATTAAAAAAAGAGTAAAAAATGATGATAAAAAAGAGGTTGCAAGAATCCTGTATCTTTATCAAATACAGGAAGCAACCTGCTTTGGTCAAATTACCAGACTTATACAACCACCAGTGTCCTTTCCACCACTTCCTGTTCAGTTTGCCAAAAAAAAAATTATATGGTTGGCCAAAGAGGACATAAATGCTTCGGGGATGTAGATATATTTTGTATACCAAATTTTTTTTGCAGGCATTAACCACAACTACATACTGGGGGGCATCAAAATGTGTAAATAGCCCCCAAATTCATTACCCCACATTAAAAGAGTATATGCTTACATGCAAACGTCATATACCACCTGATTGGCTAGGTATTGTTATGCAGGTTTCATAATTATCAGATGTGTTCCTGATTGTCTAGGAATTGTTCTGCATGTTTCATAATTATCAGATGTGTTCCTGATTGGCTAGAAATTGTTATGCATGTTTCATAATTATCAGATGTGTTCTTGATTGGCTAGAAATTGTAATGCAGGTTTCATAATTGTCAGGAATGTTCCTGATTGGCTAGAAATTGTTATGCAGGTTTCATAATTATCACGAATGTTCCTGATTGGCTAGGAATTGTTATGCATATTTCATCATTGTCAGGAATGTTCCTGATTGGCTAGGAATTGTTATGCATGTTTCATAATTTGTTCCTGATTGGCTAGGAATTGTTATGCATGTTGTATAATTATCAGAATTGTTCCTGATTGGCTAGGAATTGTTATGCATGTTTTATAATTATCAGGAATGTTCCTGATTGGCTAGGAATTATTATGCATGTTGTATAATTATCAGGAATGTTCCTGATTGGCCAAATGGCTTAAAGTCTTCAGCTTCGCATTACAACTCTAGTGATCTATTGTTCCAAACATCTACCAGTCAGTATCCATAGTGCTCCATACAAACAACATAGATAAAATCATGAAAACAACATAGATAAATTCATATAAACAACAAAGATAAATTCATATAAACAACATAGATAAATTCATATAGACAACATAGGTAAATTCATGTGAACAACATAGATAAAGTCATATAAAACAACATGAATAAAGCCATATAAACAACATAGATAAAATCATATAAACAACATAATAGATAAAGTCATATAAAACAACATGGATAAAGTCATATAAACAACATAGACCAAATCATATAAACAACATAGTTCAAATCATATAAACAACATAGATAAAATCATATAAACAACATAGATAAAATTCATATAAACAACATAGATAAATTCATGTGAACAACATAGATAAAATCATATAAACAACATAGATCAAATCATATAAACAACATAGATAAAATCATATAAACAACATAGATCAAATCATATAAACAACATAGATAAACTCATATAAACAACATAGATAAAATCATATAAACAACATAGATAAAATCATATAAACAACATAGATAAAATCAACCCGCATTTCTCTATGACAAATTGTAATATTGTAAGTAACTGATATGTTGCCATGACATTATTCTGTCTCTCTGGTGGTCTTGGTTTATTACTGCTGGATGAGGAACTAAGCTTTCTGTGTGTTATAAGTCAGAGATCCCTGACATCCTGCCAGTGGTCAGAGGCAGACTAAAACCAAACAAACATAATATGTTAATTATCCAATTAACACATCTGACCAGTCAGTCAGTTCATCATGTTTTCTGTGTATTTTTTTTTTTTGGCTTTTTTTTTGTTTGTTTTTTTTACTAACGACCTGTCAGGTAGGTTTGGTAGTACAAGTACAGCCACATTGATTGCTGAGAAGCTGATGTTATAAAGGGCCATTTCTGAAATGCTAAAAGTGCTAATGGAAACTTTGATTTGCACCGATACTTTAGGAAGTGGCTGAAAACGAGACTAAACATTTCATAAATTCATTTGTTCGTGAGGTCATAATTAATGTGGATGCTTTTGACTGAATGCTGCTTTTGATTTGGTTTCTGGTAGGCAATCTTTGTTCAATGATTCTGTAATACGTTATCTGTATACAAGATTCTAACATTGAATGTAAATCACATTAAAGTATATGAGGTAACATCATAAACAAAGAAGGCAAAAACCAGTGAATTTTAACAACTACTCAGTCATCATGTACTAGAAATGTCTTCAAAAAAAGAAGTAAAAGTTGAAAATGAAGATTATCTCTGGATCTGTTACAGACCAACCGATGATAGCACGAGTTATCAAAAGTTCCGCATCGTTTGCGGACCGGGCCCCGTCTGGAGGTGGTTCAACCCATTTCGACGAAAACGATGGAAGGCGAACTTTGTCTATCAGCAGCATCAAGAAGTGTAGCCTGTAAGCAAATCTTAAGTGAAATCATCTTTAGGAACATCTTAAAAGATGCTTCCCGGAAGTCTAAAGTCAAATCATTTTTAATACTGTAGGAACATCTTAAAAGATGCTACCCGGAAGTCTAAAGTCAAATCATTTTTAATAGGAACATCTTAAAAGATGCTACCGCGAAATCTAAAGTTAAAACATTTGTTAGGAACATCTGAAAATGCAGTTAGCGATGGGATGGAAAAGATGTTTTTTTCTTATCTTAAAAAAGGTAGAAGTATTTAATAACAAAGAAGATGGACATGGGAATGAATTTTGTAAGTCCTGTGTAAGTAAGAATGTCAAATGTCAAAAAACTAACTTTGCAAAGTTTTCCTTCCCGAGAATTCACCCTTATTTTCTAGTTTGATGTTATCACCAGTGGGTATCTACCCCAGGTAGGTACTAGAAGTTGAGGTTAACTTCTGGTATCATAATTTAAGGAACGTTCTTATCCTGTCTTATGCTGTCGTTTTGATGCATGCTCCTTAAAATTATGAAGATTAATTCAACCCTAATTTCATCTGGAAATAAACTTATATGCTTATATGCTGCTATCTGATACTTTCATCAATGTGGTTGGTTCTTTAACTGATTCTTGAGGTTGAGTTTAAAAATAAGCTTGATTCTTGCTTTGAAGCATATGTTCTGTGTGATACTCAAGTCATAAATTTTAATGTTTAATATACAGGGAATAATT
>KN882567.1:190716-223123 GCA_000934455.1 Apostichopus parvimensis
CTAACATGTCTTCCTTTTAAAGTGTCAATAAACAAGCCAGAAGAAGCCTTTTCCTTGGTGAAGATGTAAAAAGTTGACGTAATAGTAAACAGGGTATGATAAGGTCTATGTTAGATCTAGAATTAAAATTAAAAACATGAAATGTTTCAAGGAAGCTCATTGCTCACGTTTATGATAAATATTAATCACAGTGGAGCAGACGTAACGAGGCTGAAATGCTTTAAAAGGATGTATCTTGAAATTTATGTTATATGCAAGGACAAGAAAAGAATACCGTATAACCTGCATATTGAATATTTAATTTAAGCTTCTCCTACCTGTGACTAAAGATACTGTATGATGGCATATATGTAATTTGGGTAGAATTATCCAAAGGCCATGTTTTTAGTTACAGTATATGCAAACAGTACCTTTATCTCTGCAGGTGAATAATTTAGCATCAGACAACAGATCTTGCTGCTTCATTTGTTATTCCGGAGAGCTAAATCTTGGTTTCTGAGTTTGAATTTTAAAGCAATATCTGTGCAATGATGTACAACAGTGATAGCAGTATATCTTAGTTGTATATTTGATGTAAATTCAAAACTAAATATTTATATAAATATTTATATACATAAATATGGGATAAATAATTACAAACATGAAATAGTGTCCTGGCCACAAAAGTTTTAGAAAACGCGTCCAATTTATTACAAGTTGTGTCGCACGTAAAAATTTTATTTGGTGAAAAACATTTTGATACGGTGTCTTTAATACATTGCATCAATCTTATTTTTGAGTAATTCTCGGCCTAACTATTTGAAAATGATAACCACCAGAATGCCACAAGTTGCTCTAAGACTTGCAGTTGTACATGCCACCCAATTCATGGTACTTCATACTCGATGATCGCCACCACGAGTCCAGAGGACTGTGCTAGTGACAGAGTTTTAGAGTTATTAATAGACTCAAGTCCTACAATTTGTTATAAGCACAGGAAGTCATTTGAAGCATTACATTTGTATACGTTTACCAGACCAACTAACTCTCTCTTATCTCATTACTGACAAGTGGAAGTTAAGGATACTTAAAGGGAACGTATGCCCCCTCCCCCCTATGCCCCCACCCCCCATGTTGTCACCTCACAAAGAAAGAAGTAAACACAAAAAAAGAAGTAAAGAGTGTTATGATTTAAAGCAGCATTTTGCGTCCTTTTCTATGATATTTCTCAACCTCACTGACTCCACTATGCCATAACGACATACATAACTAGCTTATCTATTTAAATCTTACTTCAAATGGTGGCATAAAAGTCGAGAAATTTGCAACTTTCAACTTTGTTTTTCTCCAAGATATTTTCCGTTGGGATCCCAATAAACCTCGTCCATAATATGAATATTTAAACACTACGAACGTCATTGACCAATAGGCCTACGTAATACAACACCATGCTTTATTTGTGTACAGTCTATATGGCAGTTGTACAAGGGAGTTCCATAACAACTCCCTGGTTGTACAAACGCAAAGTCTTGAATCTATTTTTAGCAACGGCTCATAACTAAACCTTCATCTCTGATTGGTTGAATTCAAACTAGTGGGTTTGGAGAAACTGTATGCGATTAATTTTAACTGTGGAATTTGTCGTGGACACTTCTCTCATTATCTGCAAATATCCTTAATTACTCGCCAATTAACGTTGTTGACAGGGAAAAACTTGGCTGATATCTTAGTTTGCTGTTTTGTGATTGATATATATGTAAAAAACTCGATAGACATGTCAAAAAAATAGAAAACGGCGACCAAACGCAAAATGCTGCTTTAATAATAAAACAGTATTCCATATTATTAGAAATGGTTGAGTAACTGTGAAGATGTGGAAGTTCTTATAATTGGTTGAAAACTTAAAAAAATCATCCGTATTCACCGAAACATTTTTTGCACGCTAAAAATTGCGAAACGTTTTGAAAAAAATACATGTACTTCCCCCCTTCCCCCCCCCCCCGGAGGTTCTGTCCCTTCATATCATTCCTGGACCTCAAGGAGTGTCAAATCAGACGACGAGATTGTCACGGTGAGAAAAAATTACTGTAAGGATGGCAGTGAAAATGCTTGCTGAGGTAAGAGTTTGAGTCACCCATTGTTTGATTTTCTAGCATATTTTGGTGCCCAATACTGGTCAAAGTTTTCACTGTTAGCTGTATGATTTTCTTCTGTTCCGGGATATTACTTTGTGGTTATTGATGTAAATCAAAGTGCCATCCACACACTGTGGATGTTACTGAGGTGAACTACAGTACTTACTGTACTGTTTTGAACATTTGTCCATTGTTCAAAAGAACTTTTTAAGAATGAATGAATGTAATGTTCTCTAACTTTAAGGAGAAGTGATATTGTCCACTTACTTTAATTTGATCTAACATTTAAGGGGAAAAAAACAATCCAGAAAATTGCCATATCATTGTCAAAAAACTGGAAAAAAAAAACCTAAATATTTGTGAGCGCATGCTCCTTTAAGATAACTTTGTTAGATGATATATAACCTTTTTGTTGTGTTTCCCAGGGACTTGTTGGTTGTTAGTCATATGTCCAAAGCACAGTGAACAATGGCCAAAGCGTGCCTATTGTTAGGTCAGAGGTCACATATGCTCTCCTTACAATTGGTAAGGAATGTCACAACAAAATGTTTGGTTGCTTTGGCATACAACTTCCTTTACAATGAAAAGTAATTAACTGAAAATAGTGTGAAAACAAACTTTGAAAGAGAAACTGATACCTCCTTTAGAGGCCGATCCACCTTGAGGAGAGGCAATGAGAAGGGGACTAGTGGGGGGGGGGGGTGTGACTGATGTAGAATTTAGAGGCCTATTTACCTTAGCATAGGGAGAGACAAAGCAATGAGAAGTTGGGGGGGGGGGGGGAGAACTGATGTAGCATTTCTAGGCCTAACAATCCTTAGCATGAGCGAGAGGGATGAGAAAGGGGTTGGGAAAGCAGCTGATATAGCATTTAGAGGCTTTTTTCACATCAAGGGAAAGAGGGGGCAATGAGAAGGAGGGTGGGGCTGATGCACACATAACACTAAGAGGTCTATTCACCATTGAACATGGGAAAGAGGGGGGGGGGGGAGAGTGAAATATTTCAAACCTTTATTTCCAGAAAGATTCAGTTTTGTTGCTCCTCACATGATCTGTTTGATGCATAGAATGGCTGTTTCTCGACACAATTACAGCATACATCAGGTGACTGACTAGCACGTTAACTCATCACCCTTTTTCTTCACAATCAAGTATGTCTGCATGTGTCTGCATGTACAGAGTACCTCCACGGGTAATGGCCCCACCAGGGGGAGGGGGATGGGGGATCCTGCAGTACATCGCAATGTAAACAGATCAAATTATAGGATACTGACATAGAGGTGTGCCCCAACTTGGATGAACATTCTGGAGACGGGTGTGTGGGATATTATACAATAGCAGAGCCCTAATCTAGATCCATTTATCTGGAATTTAATGCTTCGCCCCCTCAGTCAATTGGTGGGATATATTCAAGGCTCTGTTTGTCCGGATTGCCAATAATCAATTAAGGGGAAATACTCTCACATGAATTAATTCATTCATGAATTCATTTACAGTACAACTGCAGCAAGTTGAATGCACTTAGTAGTACTAGTACTACGGTACGTACATTAGATGATGTTGGATAAATTTAAAAGTGAAAGTTAATTTGGCAAATTATTTCAACATGTCTACATGTACATGTACACATACTGACACGTAATTATGTGATTGCATATATATTGCTGTATGATGATATAAATAGCTTTTAAAGTCTAGGAATAAAATCAGTGTTCACTTTATGTACAGCAGTTTTGGGGGTTATGTATATGATTTCTCCTATTTAATGAAGTCATTCAAATTCTAACAAATCTTTGGAGCCATTTCCCTGGTTAGTCAAGGTCGCAAATTCACATCCAGTTAGACTTGGGGAATTTGTAGATTTTCTTTTCCTGTATCATTAAGTATAGTCCCATTGCAATTAATGTAGCTTGATACACCATACTGTAGATATTCCAAATTCCATCTTTTTCCCAAAAAGATAAATATATAAGAAATCAATTTAATTTGAATCAAAGCCTGCTCATTTAGGTGATCAAGCCTTAATGTGTGGAAAATTGCCTGGTTAATATGTTTGTGGCATCAATTCTTAATCCGAAGCACTGGGTCTGTACAGTACAGTATGTGTTAGTGTTATATATAGTCTTTACCATATATACATACTGTATATATACACATATAGTATACATTATACCATATGTTAGGTATACATATAGTATATATAAAATATGTATCTACCATATAAAATATATACACTATATAGTATATACCATGTATAATAGGATATACCATATAGATACAAATTCTAGTCAATCATGTTTTCATCATTCTCCATACATGTAGTAGTGGTGTACCTAACATCATTCAGTACTGTCACTATTTCACATGGAACATCTGAATGCAAAATGACTATGTATCACACAATGAACTGTCCCCCAAGAACTCAAGTAAACTTAACTACATTAGAATTTTCCAGTGAAAGAACATATTGATGGTTTCCGATATTAACAAAATCTTGAACTTCATGTGAACTTAAAATCTTCAGTCATTGGTATATAATTTAGACTTTTATTGAACCTACCCATGTGCAATGAATGACCAAGATATCTGTTTTTATAATCTCCCTAAAGACATTATATGTTTGAAACTGTGGATGTTATTTATATTTCCCCCCCCCCCTTTTTTTTTCTTTCTTAGATTTATATTGAATTTTTTATTAGAATTTGTTGAAATGAAACCCTCTTTTTTTTTTTGGAGAAAACAAGACTTTGTCCCAGTAGTAAACTGTTTCTAATTACTGTTTTAAGAGATTACACATAAAACAAAGATAAATGTCTGGTTACCATCAAATTGAGCTACACAGAAGTTGTCAGCACCCTGAGGAATAATGATCAACAGCAGTCCGAACTGAACCGGCGGTCTAAGAAGGAATTTCATCATGTTTAAGTAATAATATAATAAGAACTACCCTAAAATCTATTGGTTGAACTTTTCACCTTTTCTTTTAACTATTTTTAAGTGGTAACAGAATACAGAAAGTTGAAGAGTTTATTGGTGTTAGCTAAGGGTTCATGTTAAGGACACATTTTTTATCTATTATTATTGAGGCATACAATTCACTGTACGGCAGGTAGCTTGAATTGTACATTGAACTTGATTGATTTTAACCGATGATGATGTGATGTGTCAGGTTGCGTGTGATTGGCCTTGCCCTTGACTGACAAATAAGAAGGGAATTTATCGGACAATACCTTCTGTACAGTAGCGTGCAAATTATCTCACATTCTTCCCGGCATGTTTACTTTTTTAAATGTTTTGATGGTTTCCATAGTGACATTGTTTGGTTTTTTATTGCCTTTGAAGTCTTTTGTTATGTAGGGTGGGTTGAATGAGAAAGGTGGTGAGAGAAGAGGGAGGAGGGGAAATGAAAAGAAGAGCTGGGAATATTGACATTCTACAATATATTAAAAGTCGCATGTAGATGTTCACATTCTCACGCAATTTCTATGACAATGAATAAAACCGACTTTTTAATTATCTTAATACACTTATACTGATTGATAGTCATTGAGGTTTATCAAGGAATCAATTTAGTGATCAAAATTTTGTGTAGCAGTCTTGAAGTTTGTGAGTTTTTGTATCTTATAAAATACAAAAGTATGTTTGGTTCTCTGTGTACAAAACTGCCGTATTTATGTATACATCTTTGCACTTGAATATATATATATAAAGCAATTTTGGCAAATTTTGGCGTAGCATTTTTTGGCGATACGATACCGAGGGATAAATTATTCACTGTTTATGATGATAATATGGTTAGGAACTGTCTTTGCAAAGATTGGTCGCTTTTTTTTTAGTTTTTTTTTTGTGTGAAAAGAAACATATTTGAACTTGAATCACCTTTTACCTGGTAATTTTTGACTGGTCTGGTAATTTCCCCAAGTATAAAAGCTTGTCTAGCATTTCCGGTAGATGACATGCCTGCTCGGTGACCTGAATGGCACAATTTCCAGTCACAGCTTCCCTAAATTCCACTTCCTTCAGAATATAAAGCGAGGGGGGGGGGGACATGTTTACAATATTGCTGTGTTCAAACTGTAGAGTACTCTCTTTCACCTTTAACCTGCCTTCCAAAAAAGGAAATGAATAAAAAGATTATTTATTACATACTGACTTCCCTCATTTATGCATTATCCGCTAGTACTATCCTCAAATTGGTCATGCATATGAACAGTATATATATTATACTGTTCATATACTTAAGTCATGACTTAAGTATGACTTAAGTGTGCATGGTTAAGAAAGTCCCAGAACAGGTTTAGTGGGTTTGGGGAGTTCAGGTCATTTATGACTGTAGAGATTATTTAAAGTAGACCTACAGTGCAAAGGAACTTGTTTTAAACTTACAGTAGAATTTTTATTTTTTTAAATTTATTTTATCAGGAAGAATAGTAACTTTTAATACAAAAAATAATTAACACATTGAAATGTCAATTATGTTTTTCATGTTGAAGGTTTCAAGTGTCCAAGTAAATTGGCATAAATTTATCCCTCAGTGTTAAAGAGCTATCCGCCTGTGTAAGCGATGCCTAACTTCACAAAATTAACTCATGAATTCCTCAAGAACAGGAAATGTAACTGAAACTGAAGAAACATCCCATTTGAATAATTCTTTAAACCCTTCAAAACCAATGATGACGTTAAGAAAATGTAAATTTTAACTTCTGGTTGGTTCCATGATCTTTCTATAATATGTGTGTAACTATTGTGGTGGGGGAGGGGCTGGTGGGGAGGGGAGGGGAGGGCTGGTGGAGAGTGGGGAGGGCTGGTGGGAAGTGGGTCTTCATGCTGTTAGGGTCAAGCTTCGTTGTATTTGCTTTTCAAGATATGAGTACACGTGCGTGAAAAACAAGTATACAGTATCATAACCTATTCTTTAACATACAGTATTTACAGAATTCTCAGATATTAATTTAGAGTTGTTGATACAGGTCTTTAAGTTTTTTTATTTATTTATTTTTTGGAAGTCATTCAACTGTACTCAGTAAACAGATCTATTCAGGATTTGCTATCGAGGCAGATTCCTTTTCAAATCCCACACACATTCCTCAGTGAATCCAATAAAATATTTTGGCATTGTTGATGGTTGAACTTTACCCGGTGACTAAGTATTCTCTAACAAAAAGCTACCAAGTTGAAGGCCAAGGCAACGGGGGAAGTACAAACACCATCTATGTATATTCCTGTTTCATTTGAAAATAACAATAGCAGTTTATCATGTTATCTGAGGGTGTCATTGGTGAATATATATGAATAATTCTCATGCCCTTGATGAAGAACCTTAAATTCTGACCTTTATTTACCCTTTCATATTGATAGGTCATAGGGTTATATATCAGCCCTCTTCAAATCTGTATGTGTGTATGTGTGTATATATGTATGTATTTATGTATGTGTATATATTTAATATATATATTGACCATGTTCCAAAAATGGAAGGTCCCTGGAGTTTCATAGAAAATGCATTCCTGCTGGGTTGGAAGTTACCACTTTTAAGAGTGTGGTTGTTTGCTGAAGAAAGCCTTAGTACCAAAAGGTCATCTTCCTTTGAACCTTGTTTAGAAAAAGTTGCGGTTTGTTGGTTTGGTAATGTTGTTTAATTGTGGTTCACCTAGAGGAGACATTCAATAGAGTAATATTTAATAAGCAGAAAGGACCCACAGTACAGTGTATTTTAGAGGCATTTGTTGACTGTTGCCAAGTGCTTCAAACAGATGAATATTTGTGCCGGGTTTTGTCAGTTGTGCCGGGTTTTGTCAGTTTTGCCATGTTGGATCAGGAGATAGCAGTTTAGGGGTGGGGTCAGTTTAGGGGTTGGGGTGGGGTCAGTTTAGGGGTGGGGATTGGGTTCTTGAAGAGATCAATTAGGGAAGGGGGACTTAAAGTGGGTGGTTGAAGTGGTAGGGGGAGGGTGTATATTCGAGGGGAAGTTTCCTAATGATGGGTTCAGCACTAAATGTGGGGACATCAGTTAAATACTGTACATGTACTTGTTTACATTGCAAAATCTGTGTGTACTTGTAGCCGCATTTATTATACAGTAATTGCTGCTCTGTTAGTTCTCGAAATCATTTACCGATCAGCTCAGTTCTATTAAAGGATTTTGTCACATATAATGTACAGTATGTCAATTAAGTGCTGCTTTAGTGTAGCCGGTACCTGGGAGCATAATTTTTGGCTTATCAGGGGGAATTCCCACCATTTTCCCCATTTTGACAATGTTGGTTGGTTGTGGAAGGTTAGTTACAGTGCAGAGTTTGTATTGAGTTCACATCCTTTTACTTACCTGTCCCTCCACAACTTTGTTCACTCGGGCATTACTGGGTCTAAGAGGTGACCTGGTGACCTTTTATCTAAGTCCTCCCTCTATTGTCCGGTCCATTCAGAAACTACTGCCCTCCCACGGTTCTACCAACCGAAGTGTTTAATTAACACTGTGCAGTTCCGTTTGGCACACATTTTTTCCGCTGTCTAGTCATATCTTTGAGGGAACTAAACATATTCATTGAACCTTCCAGTCTATCATTATTGTGCCTGATTTGTCATCTTTCCTTCTCTTAATCTGCCCCAATTATCACTTTCAATTTGGACATACATGTATATTATTTATAATTGGATGATTTTTAAAGCCCTCCACCTTCCCGCCTCTCCCCCCCCCCCTCTACCCCAGAATTGTATTGAATTAATGCAGACTCATCAGTTATTTAAAAGTTTGAATTATTTTTGTTGCAGTGATTGGTGTGACCAACAGCCACCATGACTTGCTGGATAGTTTCCTCTGTAGCGGTGTCTTCTCAGCACCAGAATTAAGAAAAGTAACGCAAGGTAAGACCAGACTCCTCCATAAATACGGTAGTTTTATCCCTTGGACAGCTTATATATCTGCTTCTCATCCTTACTAACAATTACCCCGCGATTCCGTCTCATCTTTGAAGAAGGAGTGGATAACATACACCCTCCCATTTATGTGTTACAGTAGGTTGTGCTATAAATGAATACCAGGGCCTCCATCCGCACCCTCTGCCCCCCCCCAACCTGTCTCGAAAGGTCCGACTACCCTTTTAAACCGTTAAAACTTTCCTTTCCCAACAACGCATAGTACCAAGAAGAGCCTTAATTTTTGGGGGGGTCTCCAGACATCATTGCAATATCTATTCAAAACACTTTAGAACTTAGAACCACAGCACAGTTAACCTTAAAATCACAGCGCGTACAATACTCCCTCACCTCATACAATCTTATGCATGACCGTATTTACCTCGCTCCACCATATGGCAATTTTTCGTGTGTGTGTATGGCCACCTCCCTTCCGTTATTGTCAGCCTCTTGTGCAACCATTGCCTTCTTATTGCTCTTGATAATTGTTATCAATTCTTCAACATCCTACACCTTTTTTTGTCAGTTTTGATTCATCACCTGTTCATTTTTCAACATTCTTCACTTTGGAAAGTTTTTGATGAGTATCTAGGCCTTTCTATTTTGCAATGCTATGCAATGCAATGCTATGCAATGCAATGCTATGCAATGCAATGCAATGCTATGCAATGCAATGCTTTGGAATAATAACTGAGGTGACCATTCTAGGGATTACTTCCTATGGAAATCATAACAGAGTAATGTTTATTATGTCAACAAAACCATTGTTGCGGAGGTGGGGGGTGAAAAGGGAATGAAATGCCACTGAGAATAAAATCTGTCTGCATGTTCTGTCCCACAAAGTTTTTTCACCTTGATCAAGAAGATTTTTTTCCCTCTAAACTGCAGTCCTTTGCTTTCCTTAAATGATAAATGTGAGGCTTTGCATGGCATTTATCACCCGTGAAACTAATTTAATGCATTTATGCAATAAGTATATAGCACTGTCTTCTCATGAATATTCACTAGCATAGCGCTGTCTTCTCATGAGTAATCATTAGCATTTTCTTCTCATGAATATTTACTAGTATAACACTGTCTGCTCATGAATAATCATTAGCATAACACTGTCCTCTCATGAATATTCACTAACATAGCACTGTCTTCTCATGAATATTCACTAGCAAAGCACTGTCTTCTCATGAATATTCACTACCATAACACTGTCCTCTCATGAATATTCACTAGCATAACACTGTCCTCATGAATATTCACTAGCATAACACTGTCCTCTCATGAATATTCACTAGCATAACACTGTCTTCTCATGAATATTCACTAGCATAACACTGTCTTCTCATGAATATTCACTAGCGTAGCTATTAAAATTGCGTTCTGTAAAAGGGAACCTTAGAATCAGCATTACAATAACGTTATAACGTTGTTGTTATTAATGTAGATCATATATGTTGAGCAAGGTCCCATTTAAATATCTATGTGATCGGTAAATATAAAACGGATTATATGATTAAATTTGGGGTAATAATTAAAGCAATATAGATAGCACAGTGATCATGATGATGATTAGACATTAGTTACGAAGTGGAGCGAGCTTATATGTACACACAGATCCAGGTGGAACTTGAGATTAAGTATATCGAAAGGATGAAACTAGGGCACATGAAAGGACTGAAATCTAACAAAATCTAGATAAGGAAAGGGGTATTTGGGGTTCATTTAAAAGTGGGGCATGGGGTGGTAGGCTATTTGGGGGGGGTTTGGGGGGATGGAGAGGGGCAGGGCAGTGTGGAATGGTTGCCAATTGTATAGTAGGTACTGTATATTGATAAACTGCAATATTTAGTCGAGTCAGATTAGGTGTCGTGGCTCAAAATATCCAAACCATTTTGTTTTTGGTTACTCACTGACTGTTCCGTTCAAAGATAAGCGCATTCATGAGCACTTGAACAATGGTAAGCATCCATCATTCATGAAAATGAAATTCCTTCCTCTGACTTCCACAATTCCTGAGCTCGATACCTGAAAGTTAGTGAAGCACCAATTGATGCTTTAACCAGCAGCCACATTCATTGGATGCATGGTGGAATATGACATGGGTGTCCACCAAAAATAGCAAAAAAAGAGGAACAAAAATAGCCAAAAAAGAGGAATGAAAGAAACTTTCTTTAAAGATACTCTTAGAAATTATTCCAACAGAGAGAAAAGGAGTAACTCGATTAAGAATAAGATACTTTACAGTTCTAAGAGAAATGGAAGTGAATCCATCTGCTGAGAAAGATGCCAAGAGTTTTCGTATTAATACTATTAATGAGAGTAAAGTATGCTTAACGAGGAAGGAGAGACTCCCCTCACCTTACCCAACCTTACCCTTCTCTCACCTAACCCTACCCCCACCCTCCCCACCAGGTCACAGATTAACCTCTAAGCCTTCCCTTTTCCAAACGAAGTCCTTTGAAACCAAAAAATTCCTGTGTCTGATATTCAGCCATTTGAACTCAGAACTTGTACCAATTTATTTCTTAATTCTTTAGCTGTTTACTGGTTCTGTATCCATGTTATCTCATTAGTTAATAATGCACACACAGGTCAGGTAACTTCATCCTCAATGGCAACATTAGACCAAGCAGGTTTCAACACTCTCTTTTATACCAAAACCAATTTTTTTTCCCCCTTGTAGACAAATGTAAGTTAGGGAAATACAGCATCCCTACAATTATTGTATGTGGGAACCTTTTTGGTATGATAGTTAGTGATTGGTCGTTCTGTTGCTAGGAGACCTATCCAACCAGTAGAATTTTGCATATCCCTGTCAGATGCATGTACCACTCCGGTGTTACCTTAGAAATCTCATTATACATCCCCTTCTTGTAGCAGTAAGCTATTCTCACGACTGAAGTCGTGCAAGAAAGCTCACAAAATACGGTATGCTCCAGATGCGCTCATTAGTTTACGATTTTCAGTTAGTACAGTCGATTCGGAACTCAAGACATGCTTGTATTGGTCGAAAATGTGTAAGAGTGACACAAAACTTTCAGAAATTGTGTGTGGGTTTTCCAAAAGGGTAACAGTAATGAAATAGAAAAGTACAGTACATTGTAAAATTAGTTCTTGAGGTATGTACCGTATTAGAACGTGCTCTATTTGCTAGGTGGTATTAATGCATGGTTCTACAATATGTGGTGTTTATATAGTAACAATCTCTGAGGCTTTTTCACACGTGTACCCTTCTCTCTTTGACTTTACAGCCACGATGGGGAACGAGTTGGTCTCTGCAGCAGCTGGGGAGCTTGAAAACATGCAGTATTACGCCTTCAATAACAGCAGACAGCATGCCGACCTGACCAACAGCATCGCCATCCGGAGGTCCTTCCCGGGCGTGTCCATCGGTGGTGGAATGAAGCGGGTGAAGAGGAACTCGAGCACGATCTCATCAGCGGACGAAGATGGGGAGAGCATCGACGGGGACGGGATGTTGGTCTACGGGAGGTCCCCTGCCAACTCAATAAGCAGTCATGGTAGCACGTGCACATGGCAGGGAGATATCGAACAAGGTTAGTAGTAATATGTAAGGAAACATGCCAAACTTGAATTTACACAGTAGCTTCGAGGAGGGGGGAGGGCAGGGTGTGGGAGGGCAGGATGGGGATGGGGGATGGCAGGTTGGGGGGGGCAGGGTGGAGGGGGGGTAATTTAGGGTTTTCTGGTCATGGTTAATTTGAAAAACTCTGAATTTTGTCTCTTATAACATACTGTGGTTTCTGTGTAATTAAAATTAAAAACAAATTAAAAACAAAAAACCGGTCTTACATCCTCGGACTTGTCAAGCAATTTGACCATATTTGCAATCGCATTTGGCAATGCCATACTGGATAGACTGTACCCTGAGACTGTACCATGGTGTGTCACACTTTGCCATGTTACGTCATGCTATGTCTGCACAATATGTACAGTATGTTCTAAGCCGGATTACTTGTCACCAAGATGCAATTTACAGCCAGGTTACCATTTTAACCGTGGATGTTGCATTTTACTAGGGTACCCATCACCATGTGATAGAATACCACAGTACTGAGATAACCAGAGCAAGGAGTATGTGACATACCATGGTACCAGTCACACTTAGGTGTGTCATGCCTGAGAAACCAAAAACACATGATGTTTTGTACCCATGGAACCAGTCACACCGTGGTGTTTCATACCAGGGAACCAGTCACAGGATGGTGTTTTCATACCAGGGAACCAGTCACAGGATGGTGTTCCATACCAGGGTGGTGTGTTTGGTGAAATTTACTTCACTGCCAGCTTTTACCTGTCTCCAAATTACATTTGACAAATAACAACTTTCCCTTCTACCTAGGCTTACATGAATGGAAATGATTTAAGTTCGGGGGAATTTCCTGCAATCGAACGACTCACGTGTACGGCAGCAACCTAAGAAAGCAGCCACTGCATTTTTCTTTCGTTTTTTAATCCAATCTTACCTAAGTTCTAATTTTTGGTCAAAACATAGATGGGAACATTATGTGAAGTCATTCCATCTGTCATCAATTGCTGCCCACCCCCCCCCCCACCAACACACACCTCTTTAGTTTAAATCATTAACTTCAGTGCAGTTTGATCAAGCTACCCCTTGCTTTAAAAAGGAAATTTTTTGGGTTCTCGACCAAAGGCAACACAAGCCTTCTCTTCACAGGACATATTGATACACAGAACATTGAACGTGCTATGAACGCGTCAATGGTGTTGCATTGGTGCTGTCCAAGTTTAATGTGACAAGCCCATTGTAACCAAGTCCCCCAAAAAAATTTGAACATCTAATGCTACCTTCTGGCTCATTTTGGAATGTTCCCACATTACTGCACTTGCAAACCGTTTGAATTTGAACAAAAGTAGGGAAACTTTGCGGGTATTCCCAGAACTCCTAATAAGGTAAAGGTAAACAAAAGGTTCTTGCCCTATTACTTTGTTTATTGTTTTTGTTCTCGTTAATACAATAGAATTTAAAACAAACGGTCAGGTTAGCATCTCCTAAGAAAAACAGGTTCCCTAGCTGATTAGATTACAAATGCAACACTTGTCACCCATTTCCTCCATGTAGGAAAAAGAACCGCTTTTTTTTTCTTTTCTTAATTAAATGATAACATTTGTCTGAGACTTAAATGTCAAAAGTTTATTGATAGAAATACAATCAGTTTTTTTTTCGGCGGCGTTATTATTCTTAGCCGTTTCATTCATGACTCACGCGGCATGGCATTGTTTAAAAAAGTTCGAAATAAATTGTTATAAATATGTAGTGATTGTTTGGGTTTGTTTCTCGAACAAAGCAACAACAAAAGAGTGACCTTGTTTATTTTTGGGGGATTGTTTATTTTGGGGTGCTTCTCTTTGTTTTCTAATCAGTTTGTTCGTCAAACAAATCATTTGGAATATTGATCATTGTCAACAGATGCCTTAACATAAAATTTTGATCGATTTAAGTAAAAACCCAGCTCCGACTAATGCTCACACGTGACTTAAAACTGTATAGCAACGCCCAACTAATTCCAAGTTTTTCAATATATCAGAGGATCAAGTTGAGGTTTAGGGTCTTGTGTTTTGTCAGGAGGTCTGTGGCCAGCTTAGAGCAGTCTTAAATAATCAAATATTTATCGAAACTTATGTCTTCTTTTTTCTTTTTTTTTCTTCGTAAAATTATTTGCACATTTCGTCATCACTTGCGCTGATTTTACAGAGTGTTGTATGAATTTCTTCTCAACTGTGTACCTCCCTGTCAGAGCTTATTAAAACATTTGTCAGAAAGCGATATTTTGAGCAAAAAGACTTTTCCTGTTTGATATCCTTTTTACTACTGAAAAAGGACAACCGAGGTGCAAGAAAAGGTACTGCCTTGCAAGAAAGAACGAAACAGCTTTTGTATCAGATATGTAGATTGCAGTATACAGTAATTCGAGAAGGGCATTCCGAAAGTGAAACATATTCCTTCCTGAAAGGAAAGCATTATATTCTGCAATCAAATATATATATCTCTACATAGCATTCCCAGATTCTTGTAACATACGTTATTCTATTTATTGTGTCTCCCAAGGTTTAGTTTAAAAAGCGAAAGAGTAGAGACCATTTTGTCGTAGGGTTGTTAAATTGAGGCCGAAAAAATGTAGGTTTCTTTGCCCGACAGGAAGTCAACGTGACAAGCACTTAGTGACTTAAGCTGAGACGTATTTAGCAAACTTTTTTCGTGTATATGCAGTAGCTTGTACACACATGCACAGTACAAACCATCATAAAAACCACCAATTAGGTTTAACATTCTAGAAAATCAGAAAGATCAACGATAAACGATCAACGACTAACAAGTTATGCTCATTACGTCTTTAATAAATAAAATATAATTAGTAAATTTATATTATTAATAAATTAATATATAAAAATACTGCGTTGCATGAGATAGAAATACATGGAGGTCGAAAAACCTTGGTTGATACTATTCAAAAGTAAATTAATTAAATAACAACGAAATTTAATAAATTAACTTTTGCATAGTATCAACCAAGTTTTCGATGTATATATATTGGATATAGATATAGATATATGTACGAAAAGTTTCACTACAAAACGTGTTTTCGAATTCTATATGAAATTTATGTCCCTCATATTGATATGTCTTAAATCTCTTTCTATTGTTTCCTCAAATTTCTTACGAGAAAAAAAAAAAAAAAACCCACTGTCAATGTCATCATCATCATCATCATCATTAGGATTGATATTTGTAATCATTTCACATATCTTAATGTCATTACAATTTATTAATATCATTTTGTCTGCTGCTGTGAGTGTCTTGGCTTTACTTAAGGCCGTCAGCTGGCACCACGCCAAGTCTATCTCTCCATTGATATTCGTCTCCGTATATAAGACGCCAGCTGACATCTCCTATCCGTTGTCTTATTCTCTCTCCTAATTCAGTAAATATCGTAATTTCTTGATATCTTTCGCTTCCAGGTGCAAGCCCCATGGAACCAACGCAAAACATAGTGCCCATCAAACACCAACGGACGTCGGAGAAACCCACGTCCTTCGTTGCCGTGCAGGCCTCTTCGATTAGGCCGCTGAAAATCTCTCCAAAGATCGAACCAGGAACGTTGCAGCAGTCGTGCTGCCTTCCTAACGGCATTCACCAAGGAGGTAATACTGCGATTAAAGTAAACCACTTCATCCGCGGGGGTGGGCGAATGATAATCCTGATCGTTTTTCTCAGCTTTCACTTCTTATAGCTATGTCTGTCGTTGGATAGACTTTCCGTAGTCATGGATATCATATCTTAAAAAAATGAAAAGAGAGTTAAAACTTTTGAAGAAAACTGTTTCAGACAAGTGTTCCGGTGTTTGTTGACAAAAGATGTTGCAGTTCGGACGAGACCCACACCTGTTCTATTCCGCTATCTGAGGAATTAGTTTATACAATGGTTCAAGTGATTATTGAAATATGAATCAATTCATTCTCCTATTAAACTCCAATACTAGATCATTAAATAAAGAAATCAAAGTGTGCAATATAAACAGTTGAATGCAAACCGAAAAATGTATTTTCACACTTTTTCATAAAGTTGGAGATTGACCGGTCGAGGTGTAAAAATTTGAACTACATTAATCGATTCGTTATATACCACATTTGATAAAAACCAGTAAAAAAAATGCTAATTTGAGCTGGAATTTTATTATTATTCAAATGTTTGCTCATGCTACAATGAGTATAGGTCACCACTTGTTGGCCATTGTTTAATTGTGGCACTCTATTCTCCCTCCCAACTCCCCATCACCCCCCCTCCCCACCCCCAGCCACATTTCATTTTACAACATCTATTTCCTAAAAATCCCAGGTGCTCTCTCTGTCTCTCTCTTTGTACACGCAGACAGCAGTTCTTTGTATTTTCTATTTTAATGTTTCGTAGAAGGATTTCCCCCTTTATGCAAGGTAGCGTCTGTTGTGGTAGTAGCCTTCACGGCATTGTCTTATGAGAGAGACTATTTCAAAGATAAACTGACAGGTGAAATGTCAAGGAAGTTTGACTCTCCAGGAATCAGGAAATCGGCTTTTACGTCAAAACAACGAAAAGAATAACAGGGAAATAGTCGAACGGTTTTCAGTTACAGAGGGGTTAGTCAACTCGTTCATTTAGACGTAGTAAAAGAAGTCTCGGTATCACCGAGAACAGGATTTTAGATCTGTTGTGTCTACGGGGTAATAATTAAGAATCCCCAAATGATGATTTGTTGATTCTGCTGTAGGATATTCCAATCGCTTTGTCGTCACCCTCCGTCGCTCAACCGTTACATTTCACTTCATGCAGTCGGTTAGACTACGGAAGCTTTCAAGGTTGGAAGAAGTGTATCCAAATCGAACATTTTTTTAAACATATAGGTACACACGACGTATCCTCACATCCTGTTCTGGTTTATATCGTTAGGTGTAGTAGCTAGCAGTGTATTCCTCCTCAAAAGTCTACTCCGGGCGAAACAAAATCGCCAGAATATGGAACGACTTCACAGTCTTAGCAACGTCGGGTGATGTCATCGATTGTCAGTGGGGGTAACAAAGAATTAACGAGTCGCTATTAACAAACGATCTTCCGTTCGAGCGGTCGTAGAAATGTCGATGTTCAAAATGCGAAATTCGCTGAACGTGCAGAAAGTATTGAGTGAGAACTATCAATAGATGCTACTGTGTTAGGCTGCGATTGCTTCCTCGATGATATAAATCTCTTGATCGGGAGCAAGTCTTCAGTACATGCTGTACTATTGAAACATCACAACTTCTTCGTACCTGCGTCTATGCAGAAGTAGATATTCCTTTAGTGTTGTCCGTAAGAAAACATTTACGGGCACTTACCGTACCGGCATGTATCATACAATAAACCATATGACATAGTATCACATATCACCAGATATTTCATGAACTCAATGAATATAGACGTACAGAACTCGGTTGTACATCTGCCGTCAGTCTGGGTTAATTTGAGATTGGTTAATACATTTGGATGCAACGGCTTCAAAATGCATCAAAGTGCATAATCAAAATACGCACGCAATGATCCAATGACAAGCAAATTCTTTTACTGTTTTTTCCCCTTCCAATTAATAATGTTCAGAGAAAGGTTGACCAGGTTATATGTGCAGAGTATGTACATGTCGTAGATTATGACAAGGTTGATCATAACCTAAATCAGAAGTCAAATTTTCAAATTCAAAACTGTTTCAATCCAAGTGTGATTCAGTATCGCTGCGATACATTTGATCCAAACCGTGTTTATTTCCGAACGTGTCCCGATGACGTTGTTTTCAATGATGATGATGGAGTCCCAACTCTACTCTTTAAAGTCCTGACCACTAGGGCCATCTCCGAAACTTAAGGGCACGCACAAGCCTGATTAAACAGACGCTATCAGTTACAGCTTCGATGCACTTGAAGATTTTTCTTTCCACCTGTGTCAAATAGATTGCTGATATTTGTAAAAAACTTCACCCAGTTTTGGAGGGTTAAATGGCCAGTACCACATTGTATGTCAATGCGATCTAGTGGCAGATATGGAAAACAGATATACCGTGGTGATTGAGCGCAAATTAATGAAATAGTGAGTATAAGGATCCAATCATGAACGGGCAAGACAGTTTGCTGCAGGCTACATATAACCTTTAAGAAACCGATCACCGCCAGTCCCCGTTCCGAGAGTCCTTAGTTTCACCTCTACAGAGTTTACCGGTCTCTGTCATACCTCCAGGACAGGCGATTTTAATAATTATTTTAAAACTTTCTCACCAGATCACAGCAACAGCTTACAAGGTGCGGTCACTACCATCTCCAATCAACATGCAGTGAGTGCTTTCGTACAAGCATCCTCATCACACGCCGATGCTGGTCCTCTCGCCGATTTCGTGCAACTCGTTTGCCATCAAGACCGCTTGGTGAGTTACAGATCATTTTAATGGGTCCCATCCGTACATATCGCTGCCAAAATGTTCGAGATAGTCATCAAGTAGTAGTTCTCAAGGTGTTAGAACTCTTCCAAACAGTGTTTTACTACCATCTTTCAATGCATTCTCTCAGACTGGGAGATATGTGTAGATGTGTAATGTGTGTCTGAAAGTAGTTCATAACCATCTCCTAAAACTGGTTTCTACCAATCCCTAGTGGGTGGGATCTGTGAGGGTAAAGGGGGTCCACAGGAGGTCTGCGTATAAACAGTGGGGGGTGGAGGTAGGGGCCACCACAGCTTGAGGTCGTTTTGATACCCCTTGTGGGGGGGGGGCTTCAGGAGCAGTACTCCGTAGTCCCTATGTGTCTGTGGATGGCAAAAGGTTGAGAACCTAGGGTCTATAGGGTCGGAACTTCCGGGAAAAGTACTGTTGAGAGGTTTAAACCATATTAGCTTGCCGTTAACATATACAGGGTCAGATAACCCTTTATGAGCTCATGCATATGTATCTCATGGCATGATTCGTGCAACAACAAGCGGGCACTTCATGTATTCTACGTTGACAAGAACTAAAAATTCCTTGCACTGTTTAGTGTTTTCTTAACTATTTAAAGGCATTCTCGTCAAAGAAGGAAGATTGATATTTACCTACCGTTGAAGCTGTGTTTATACATCTAACTAATATTACTGTGACCTTCTGTCTTGGTACGACGTTCTTGAATGCATCCTGTGTTTAGGTTAACTTAATAAGTCAATAATAACAGGAAAACGAGAGATTTTTTGCTAAGGTAACATCTATCAAATTGCCAAATTACCTTTGTAGTAGAGTGTTGAATTTACGGGTGATCTGTCTCCAAAAAAAGACCATACCTTGTGTGGTTGTATCATTTCCTTTTAATCATGGAGAACCACAAAGACCAGCTTACAAGAAACTGACTTATACATATTACTGGTGACTTATATATTAATGGTGACTTATAATTATTAATAGTGACATATATATTAATGGTGACTATATATCTGTATATATATATATATATAGATATATTCATATAAATATTTATATATATTAATGGTGACTAAACATGAATGAAGAAGAAGCAGATAAATGAAGAAACACTCTAGAGTCAGTTAGCAAGTCAAAGGCGCCATATGGACTGCCAGTACTGGTTAAACAGGTCAAAAGTGCCATATATTGGCTGCCAGTACTGGTGAAAAGTTCAAAGCGCCACATGGGCTGCCAGTACTGGTTAAACAGGTCAAAAGTGCCATATATGGGATCTAGTGGTGGTTCATGAGTGAATGTGGCCGTACGACTCCTAGAGGTGGCGAGAAGGTTACGATGCCATACGACTCTTATGCATAATTAATGAAGAATAGAAGAAAACATTCTGTTGTAACATATTCAAGTTGGTGAATGGTAAATCTTGATGAACGTTCGTCCATTTTGACAGAGTATGGTAAGGAGGGTTGATCAGGCAAAAGTAATCACCCCCTCCCCCCCCTCCCTTTAAGGAAGCATACTGAGAGGCCAATTAGAAAGAGACATCGGAATGAGGTTACATAAGTGGGCCTACTGGCGGTGTGGACTAGAAATATTGTGTGTAACTGTCCTTTGTAACACACCACATCATCATCCCCATTGGAATTTCACTCTATCTTCTATATGGCAACCTTTTGTTGATGTTTTACAGGTGAGAGCTGGATTAGAGCTGAGTGCAACTGGGAGTGCTTCCAAAATTGCAGGGTTTATCCCTTCCACCATGCTTCCACCTCCTCCGCCGCCTCCTGTTGCTAGGCCCATCGCCATAGCAACCTCTATCGGACAGACTGGTGCACTTTCCAACTCAAACCAACTACAACATAACACAGTGGCTAACATCTCTGCAGGTTAGTGTGAGCCTAGATGATATACATAAATTTGTCTTGGGACCAAATGCGGCCGTGGGTGTGCATTGTGACCCATAGTACAAAATGCAAATGGCTTTACTGTATATAGCAACTGAGAGTAAGCCTCACTTGATGTTTACTAAAGATGTGTTTTTTTTACCGAATTTGGAATTCAAAGGATGATGTAATTGTGCAACAATAGGTCCAAGGAGCACAGCCAGCAGGGAATCGACATATTCTGTCTCTTTGATAGGACAGTTAGTCCCATTGGTTTGTAACATGCTAGTACAATGTGTAGTACAGAACGACTTAGTGCCTTAGCAAGCAACTGTTGCCATAGTTACAGTTACCCAAGTGTGTGAGGACTTAAAAGTGCTCTTTGGAGTGATCTTTTTGTGATTCGTTCTTCTCTTTTTCATTCCCTTTTCTGACAGTGACCACAGTGCCAGCATCCATTCAGGCAACCACAACCAGTGCAGTCAGCAATCCCGCTCCACCCACCAGTAACCATCCATCATCTAGTCCAACATCCCCAGCACCTCCTGTTAGTTCTTCAATGGTGAGTAAATCCAGCACTCCCCCACCAGTAACCCTCCCTCCATTATTCAGTCCAATACCCTCACCATGTCACACCAGGTCCTCACTGGTAAGTGAAGCCAGCACCCACCCTCCACCCTCCATCATCTAGTCCCACATCACTAGCACCTCCCAACTAAACTTTCCTCAGCATAATTAAAAGTCACAAAATTATGTTAAGTACCCTATATTGTAAAATGGTCTAGCACACTGGCATTATTGGAACATATAAATAGTGTACCACACCAACATTGACAAAGTCTTAACTGTCATATTTTTGCTACACAAGCATAAACCTAGTCAGACACAAATGGGAAATATCTAATTATTACAACATATTATAGTTTTCAAAGGTTAATTATGTTACATTTCTTGTTGCCTACTTTGATACTTAACTCCCATAACAATGTACAACTTTGGTTAGCTTGACAATGGAACTTTGTTTTCAAATATTATAAGTAATAAACCAAACTTTGCTTAAAATTTTCTCCAATTTGCTTTTTGCATGTAATGAATAGTGATATGAAAACAGCATCTAGGATAACAAAATGTGGTAAAGTCCTTCATAGTTGTTTATCAATTCACTCGTTACTTTATTAAGACGATGAGGTAATAGATATACCATCTTCATCTTTGACCATCTCCAGAAATAAGAATGAAACATGAAGAAGAGTGGATCTACCTGTTCTCAATGTCCCATGGGATTTGAGGAAAATCTTTCCTGAAATATTTTAAATTGCTCGTTACTGCTTAGAGATTTAATCTTGGTGCTTGTTTTGAGGGATACTAACTTTCTCTATGTGTTTCTGACCCTGACTGCACATTTCGAAAATACAACAAGAGTATCAGATGTTTAACAGGTCTGTAGAGACTGAATAAAGGACTTGTGAGAGACTAAATGAAGGCTTCGGTTCTATCCATTGCTGTGTACACCATCTGTTCACTGTGTGATACTAAACAATTCCTCTCTCTTCACTTGCAGATCCTCTCTTATGCAAATGGTAGTCCAATGAGCTTTAGCCCCACCTCTTTCCCTTTGTTCACATCACCGGTGGCCACGCCAAGGAACACACCCAGGTCAACGCCGATCCCGAAATGGAACGTCCCTCTGATATCGTTAGATGAGAGTGTCGACTATCAAATGATGGCCGGTGAGTCACCTTAATGTTTCAAACTGGTTTCTATACAAGTCCTAATACAGCCCTATAAAGCCCTAAACCTTACCTTAATACAAGTCTATACTGAGTTTTGAAATATTTTGTGTCATTTGACGAAATTATGAGATTAATAAAACTCTCAACTCTTTGAGGGAACTCCTCTCTACCATGTTCACAAGATACGAGAAAGAAAGAAGTAAACGACACGGAATCCTTCCTGTTTGATATTGGCGTTCAGCCTAGTAACAGTCTCTCTCTCGCTTATCACTGTTGGTGGCAAGGAATTATCAAAGTGTGGGAGAAGTTGATTCATTGCTGCCCCTCCTCTAGTCCTGGACTTGATGCGACAATCCTCTGGAATTGCATTAACACTATGACCATTGAACCAAACAGAATGTTTTGAGAAATCCAGATTTGTTTTAGCAGTAGAACATTGCTTCATTTCAAAGTTGTTTTATACTTCACAATGTTCAGTTTAGAACCAGAGTTGTCTACCTAACATACATGGCATTTTCAAAGATTATTGTCTGCAGTAGTATGTTGCCTAGCTGTGAGAAATTAGCAGAAAGATATTCAGCTGTTTGCCCACAAGGAAGCATTAAAAAGTTTTACATTTCATAAAATAGTTCCAGCAAGAACTATGTGACTACCAAGATGAGTTTCTAACCTTGACTAGAGGACTAGTTTGTCCTGCATGCACTTAGAGCCCTACTTTCGGAAACTGGTGTTTTTCCCAATCATCCTTTTTGACGTTTTTCTTCCCCATGCCTGCTCCGTCTACAGGTGTATTCTACTTTTCATGCATTATATATCACTAATACTAAATATTTTTGCGTTTGATGAACCTCTGTCATTTTTACTACATCGTCTTTTCAGTTTTGTGGAATGTGAGAGAATAACTGGTTGATTTTTGGTTTTTTAATTGCAGGGCTGTTGCCAAGCAGTGCTGTGGAAGAACATGCTCTTTTGCATTCTGAAAGTGAGTAAATCACACAACTTTAATGATTTAGATTATCAAACTAGGAAGTATAGTATGATCTAAAATCTGTCATGATCCTTTACATACAGCCTAACAAGTATTAGAATAGCCTAGCTGTTGGATTTCTCATACATTCAGCCTATCCAGTAATGGAATGGCCAAAATGTCTTGTACCTCCAGCCTATCTAGTGATAAAATAGCCAACCTGTCTCATGCTTCTAGCCTAACCAGTTTGAGAATACAATAAAAGGTGTTGTACCTCTAGCCTAGACAGTAATAGATTAGTGTAGATGTCGGAAGACATGTAAGATTTCACATACTTCCACTCTTACTATTAAAAAATAGTCCCATGTGGGGTGACTTGTATGACTAGCCTAACAAGTATTAGAATAGCCTAGCTATTGGATTTCTTATACATTCAGCCAACCAGTAATGGAATGGCCAAAATGTCTTGTACCTCCAGCCTATCTAGTGATAAAATAGCCAAACTGTCTTGTGCTTCTAGCCTAACCAGTTTGAGAATACAATAAAAAGTCTTGTACCTCTAGCCTAGACAGTAATAGATTAGTGTAGATGTCGGAAGACATGTAAGATTTCACATACTTCCACTCTTACTATTAAAAAATAGTCCCATGTGGGGTGACTTGTATGACCAGCCTAATAACTATTAGAATAGCCTAGCTGTTGGATGTCTATACATTCAGCCTAACAAGTGATCGCAATATGCTACGTATGTGTCCAACGACATATCATTTTTAAGTGGAGAAAAAGTGAAGAAAACTTGGTGCCATTTCCTCAACGATTTATTGTTAGCGTGACATGACATGTCTGCTCAAATTGATCAAAAGGTTCCTAGGATTCAAGAATTTCCAGGAGATCACCTATGAATTTATGTCACTTCTAGCAGAGAATGCTCAGTACTCAACTTAACATGTATTGCAAATATTGCTCTAGCTATGATTGTCTTCTCTTTAGTTGATGATATTATCAAGTAAAATGTGAAATTTCATATTGTCTCGACTAGACCGATTTGTGCCAGTGAGTATTACCGAGTCCATGGAGACGGGAGGCGGGTCCAGTGTGCCGACGACCCCCACCAAATGATGGTTAACCATCAGGGAGGGTCCAGTGTACCAACAAATGCCCACCTATGATGACTGGTGACTGCGACCATAAAAGCGTTTTTAAATTGTGGTAGGAAAAGACACTCCGATCGACCACAGCTGACAAGTTACTTAAAATTCGGTGAGGATGCGCTTGCCCGTTGTAAGTAAGACGAGTCAGAGAAAGGGAGAGAACTGAGAGGGAGTGAGATCTCCCGGAGAGAGAGAGGCAGAGAGAGGGGTAGCCCAGAGCAGGCAAGGTAGAGATGATGCATGGGACCAAGAGAAATGATGGCTGAGAAACTATACGCAGAGATACACAGGGAATACATCGGATTTTACCTTGCTTCACTTAAGAATTTTACGAAATTTTTTATTCCCTTTTTTATTAGTAAGTTAATAAACCAAAATAGAAACTATTTAATATTTATAACAGGTTTGCCAAAAATACACAGAATTATATCAAAAAAAGAAAAAAGAAGTTTTACTCAAGCAGGAAAGGAAAATTGAAGGGTTTTTGTTATAAACAATCTCATAAGACCACCACCCCCCAGATTCCTGTGTAGAGATACTCAGAAAACCCAAAAAAGAAAGGAAATTTTATTTTCTATTTTATTCTTTCATTTGAAATATTTCACAGTAGTAATCTGAGCGTGGCTTTAGTGCTGCTGTTTTAAATATAGTGCAAGCAGGGTCAAAGGTCGTCAGTGGTCAGAACAGACAGTCAATCCCAACGACCCTGTATTCGGGACAAGACATAACCCTACGTGAAATGAAATCCTGATCATGTGTCCCTTCTCGCACATGCGTGAAGAGTTAATAGAAATAGATAACAGAATTCTCTGCCTACTGCAGACACTCGATGAAAAAAACGCGACCTTTTTTCGGAAGTCGAAACAGCTTCAGAAGAGTTTTCGACAGTGTCTGGGACAGTGACAATTCCACAAAGTTGACAACGTTAAAGAGCATCCCTGCTTTACTATATGGAGTTTTACTGCAGGAAAACTCCAAACTTCACATCTATCAGGATAGTGGTCACATGACAATGATGTCAGTTGTTCAGTGACCATTAAATGTACTTACAAAGAAAAACAGAAGAAGCTATAGGGGTGAATGTGGCCACTTTTCTTGATGGTTAGTAGTAGCATTCTGTTAAATTTTTTATACCATTATATTTATTGCGAAGAAAAGGATTTTGCAAAAATTTGAATCTGGCAGGTGGATTGAACAGAAAGCGTTTTTCAACCTTAAATTTGATCCGAACTGGTTTTGAATTTATGTGTGATCAATGCAGTTAGTGTAGTGTGGAATTTGAGTACATTTTCAACACCTACTTTACTGCTTTTTGTGAACCTATTATTAAGTATTATTAAGTCTACAGAGTGTGGTATTTTTGCCATAATATTTCATATAAAAAGGGGGAAAAATTAATCGTGGTCATTTCCGTTAAGCTTCTCTTTTAAGAGTCGAGGTTAAGTGAAAATAAGGTAATAGACTATAAAAAGGGGGGGGGGAGCACTTTTTACAAAGTCTCTGTGAGTGTTGAAGTGAATTTTTCAGGGGGCAAGTTTTTTTAAAAGAAAACTTGGAAGGTGTAAGGAGTTGAGTACTTTGAGGTCTTTCTGAGAAAGTGTCGTGGTTGAACTTTTTTTAAGGCTTGGTTTATAAAACAAAAAAACCTTATTTATGGTTCCAAGCTGTTGTATATATATTTGAGTAGAAAGCGCTGCATGACTGTAAATAAAGTTGCATGCTGAAGGCATGATTGCTGTAATTCTGTATACATGAAGTTTCCTTATGTTTCATTTTTTGCCTTTTCTTTTCCAACTAAGCTTTGTATATATTCAAAATATATGGATTTGTTGAAAGCATATTTTACTCTTAATATTGCATATTATTAATTTTTTCTTCAATTTTTCTTTTTTTTTGGTTTCAAAGGAAGACTTTTGCTACGAAAGGAAAAAAAGGGCACAATGATGTAACATACCAATGGAGACACTCAGAGTTAAAGACAGTCAATCAAATTTTGGGAAAGCCCACAAAGGGGGCATGCATGGGAGAGGAGGGAGGGCGTGTTGTTGAGTTATTTCGAAAATGTCAAATTCCTTTTTGATGTGGTCAATTTTGGTGGTGTTGCATAAACACGAAAAAACATATTTGAAATGAAACGAGACAGGTTAAAAAAAAAAAAAAGGAAAATCGATCGGGGGGTACGATTAAATGTGAATTCCATCGTCATTGTAAATTGATGTTACTTCATTGTGTCCTTTATTTTTGTTGGATTCCTAGCCTATTCAGGCGGTGAGTTACGGGTACAGAGGAGAGAAGAAAAAAACGAGTATCTTTTATTGAAGTACGAATGGTTTTTTCTTTTGTTTTTGTTTTAAGCGTAGCAAGCCAGACAATGGACTGTGTAAAGAGTGCCTTTCTGTGTCGCTTCCAGTTTCTGTTCTTGTAATATTTTCTTTTAAGTTTGATCATGATAATTATTGTCATTATTATTATTTTTGTCATTTATTTCTCCTTTTTTTTTTCTTTTAGCAACCTGCCCAAATTAAATATTGAAAATACTACACGATTGCAGTTTTTTTCCCTTCCGCCCTCAAAAAAACAAATTTTTCCTTCTGTCTATACTCAACCAGATGTGTGGGAGTGGCCTGTCCACTATGTGTGTGATGTCAGCTTATCCCTGTTTTGAAAACAAATTCTTTAGCAGCGCATATCTTTGTAAAAAAAAATGGTTGATACAGGGTTGGAGCAAATGATCGGGTAACAATATGACAAAAGTGATTAGGAGCTGGAAGATGGTGTTGTTTGGTTATGTTAACAGGAGTACAGGCTTGGTGCATTAATTTGTTGTTTGTTTTTTGATCATCTTTTTTTCCATGCTATTTAATACTAGCATGATGTAAGCCACTATTTAATTGGACGTGAAATTTATGTGAACTTTAAGAAAAAAAACTGCTTTTGGTAGTTAAGTGAAATCTTATTAAGTGTCTCCATTTGTTAGCGACAGCTACAATCCCATAATAGATGTTGAAATAACAATGGGAAATCAATTTAAAAAAGTTTTATTTTGTAGTAATAGATTATTTTACTAGTTAGATAAGAAATTTTGTCAAAATGAGATTTCAATTTCCTTTTGAGCTCTCGTGAAATTTTCAGAACTCTATGAAGAAGGCCGGCCCCTTTCCACGTTCCTGCCATACTAGTCAGTCTGTCAAGTGCAGTCTTGCAGTTACATACAATGTTTCTTGCTCTGAGAATTAAAAAAATAGTCACAAGGACAGATTTGTGGTTATGTTGATGTTAGGAGGAGGAGGCTAGGCTTGTTATTTCTTATTCTGTTTTAGCTATCAGGAATATGGTTATGATCAAATGCGGATACAACAGTATATAACAATCATTGCTGAAAAAACAGTAACAATTCGTGTTGAAGATTAACCTTGAATGTATTATTTTAATTAATTACTTGCCAGGAAGATTCATCCCTTAAAATGGATTGTTATTTTCTTTCTCTTCTACTTAAGTTCCTAAGGGTGGTGATTAATATCTTATGAATATTTATGTTTACATCAATGGGCTGGATAGGAGAAACACGTAACACTGTTCGTCAATATGTCGTTGTGGCAGCCAGTTAGTTGACTTTGCATTCAGATAGTAAGATAACCCGACGACAGTTTCCCATAGCAAAAAGGTTGTTTGATCTTTATCTGACCAAAAATAAAACAGCAGTGAAATCACACAGCTATATACATCAACTGAGTTTCTAGCAGACACCTAAAAGGAGAAAGGGTTCGTGAAACCGATCATGGTGTGTTATACAACGTTGTCTGTAAAACAATGTTGTAAAAGGATTACCATGGTAACTACTGATATCGCTCTGAGAAGTGGAAACAATGATGTTTTGAAACATGTTATGTACTCAGAATTGTAGGATATGCTTTGATATTTCACAAATACCGGATGTATGAATTATTACTTTTCCATTCTAGATTACTTAAGGCCGTATTTAACACCCACAAATTACTACTGTGTGGATAACAAAGGGGATATGTTTAAGTCTTGTAAGCCCAAGGTGGATTAATCAGGGCGGTTCTCAAAGCATTCATGTTTGTTGACTCATGATGGCTAATTAATTATTTGTTCATGTTAGTCGTAATAGCAAAAACAGTCCAGTCGATACTCTGGCAAACAAGTTTTCTTTGATAGCAGTTTTCTTCATTCCTGGAGCCATCGGCGTCCCAAAGGACCGTGAAATCTGTTACTTAAAAAGCAATGCTTCTGAGCGCATTGTTAATGTCACTCGCAAGTTGCCTGATGTAGGTCAGGTCTTAAATGAGATGCGGAGGGGGAGGAGGTGGGTTGGGGGGGGGGAACAAAGTGATAGGTGCAGAAGAATGCAGCTGTGTCATAAATAAATATTCTTGTTTCGGTGGTTTTGTTTTCATCACATTTTCATTGTACAGTCGATCTGCAGCTAAAAGATGATATTAAAAGCGATAGGAGAAATGCTATCATATTTTAAACGATGCAGCTACGAATTCTATTTTTTTCAAAACGAGGCATTTCTTATTCCGTGTGATGAATACGTACTGGGTATCTTAGCAGCTACAATAACTAGCAGCTTGTTATTTTATTTTGTTTAAGCTTAAAAAAAAGTCAACATTTGACTGACTTCTAGGCATGAGGAAGTCACTCAATCAAGACGTAGATATTTCTTCAATGAAGATTGAGTCGCATTTCTTTTCTTGACTTTCCTGTTCCTTTCTGCAAAAACACCTTTCTGACCTCCCTTGGTCAAGAATTATCTTATTACTACTCCCAATATAATGTTAAATCTACTTCCAAACTTGATATTTGAAAAAAAAAAAAAAAAATCCAAAATATAGGTTGTATCATTTTTGGTCTCCATAGCCAAAGATGCTACTACTTAAAGATTCTATAGTTTCTGCTTGCTATGTGTTGCAAAGAACTAATCTGTTTAGTTAGCGGTACTAATCTTACTTGTGAAACAGGTCCTGTCATCCTTGTTATGTGTAGTACCTCTAATTCCTAGGTTGGCAGTAACTGATTTTGTTTTATCTGGATTCACACAGTATACAAGTTACTGTGGGGAAGGGTGGTGTGAGGGGTGGGGGAGCAGTTGTTTTATCCAGAAATGTGAACAAGAGCATAGTAGACAAGTGGTTAGGGAGGCAGTTCCCGCAACCCCCCCCCAAAACCCCTCCACCCAATCTAGGGGTATCATATTGTGTCTGCAAAATTGGGGACATGTTCTTGTGACCCCGGTGCGGTTTCCTCTCTTCTTGATTGCAGGGGTGGGGGAAGAATTTTAATCAGAATGGTTTTCACCTTCACTTACTGCAACTTTGTTGAAACAACTTTTATTAAAAGAAGAAAATACTGAATTTCTTTTTGAAACTTTTTCACCACTCCTCTCTTCACTCAATATGCATATGTATGACTTTGATTGACTGCGCAATTTTAGTAGCGATAATCTTCTCCAGGCATAATATCTTGCTTATTTTTTGTCTTTTCAACGCATTTTCATTTTACTTGATGTTAGTAATCACATGGACCAGTTGTTAGAATAGGTATTGACTGTAAATAATGGATAAAATATTTCAGTTTGAAAACATGCTGTATCTGTATAAAATCAGAGACTTGTCTATATTTGTAATTGGAAGGTAACTATTTTAGGAGAATTTTAGGTGTCAAAATGGGAAAATGTGTAGCTTCCTACACATTAGCAATGTGGGGAAAGCTGGGTTAAAATCTTTTCGATCCCCATTTCCCCCTGTTAATGTAGGCATCAAATTGGTGTCGTCTCAAAGGTGACATCCCTCTCACACTCGTACCCTCAATCCTTAGTGGAGTACACGATGGGGGTGGTCGGGGATGGAGGAGGGGGAGAAGGGGTGGAAGACAGGGTGTGACATGGCATACAAATGTCATTACCAAAGTTCGAGTCTTATCCAGTGTGGAAAACATACAAGATAATTTGCCAATCTCCAACAAGTATTAATGTTGCGTGCTGCCTAACTAACCATTTCATTACAATTAATAATATCTTAACCCTATAAAGCTAGGAAGAAAAGTTTAAGAAAAAATCATTTTAATCAGTGTCATTTATACATGAGAAGGAAGGTGTGGTTCAAACTACAAAGACAGTCAGTATTAGCTTCTGAAAAGATAATGTGATATCACTCATATATAATATGATATCACTCACTGTAAAAATGTGATATCACTTATATCACCCAATATATAGAGAACTCTAAGTATCTCTCCAGATGATAAAATCGGGTAAACTCATGAAGTGATCTCGAGATTTCTGATCAAGTTACACAAAATCCCTATCTTGGGTCCCTCGACCCATTTAGCTTTGTGAGTTTGGGGGTTGGGGGAGGGGAGGGGAGGGGAGGGTTGGGGTTAGAGGTATGATGGAGGATATGTATTTAAAACAAAAAAACTGGAGTCCAGTATAACCTTTAATTTTGTTAATTCTGCTCAAATTCATGGAAGGTGTTTTGAATGCCCGTGAAAACAATTTAAAGATTGATTATTGCATGTGATAGCTTATAAAGTAGTTTTATTTTCGATTTTTAAATATGTTAACCCTTCCATTCTTCGGAAACATCTGCAAATGAATCCGATGATGTACTTTGTCATTATCTCTTTGTCATTAATAGTAGCTTATCTCTTTATCCTCGCTTGAAAACTATCAGATTTTGTTTTATTTATGTGTTTATTTTTTTTTCCCCAGTGATTTCTCCGAGTGTTCTACATGTCAGCTCCATGCTGTGTATGTTAGTCAGAAAGTGCAATGTCATGGGTGGACACACCTTGTCAAGAGTAACTTTTTAAGCTTGCCTTGCATAGTTATTAGCAACTTTTTTTCTTTCCTTCATCTTCTTTTTCTTTTCTTCGGTCACTTCTTTCGATTTCCTTTACTTTGAAAACATTTTCAGAGCTTATATTTCAATCTTTAAGTATTCATAAAGGTACAAAAATGTTGTATGCACCCATATTTTGTTTTTGCTTTTGTGTACTCTAAATCCTCCCCTCCCTCCCCCAACCCCCCTTGGGGTTTTTCCCCTTCTTTCTTTCTTTATAGCTTCATTTTTTGTATATTGAATGAAGTTTCAAAAAAAAAAATACGGAAAATGACAATGAATTATAATAATCTGCCAGAAATGCTATTTTAAAAATAAAACCTTCGTGTTTGGGTTTTCTTTCTTTCTTTTTGATTGTTTGTTTGTTTTGATTTAAAAAGATTTAACACTTCAGCATTGGCAGGGTTACAGACCCTGTCAGATAGGACTGTTCCCCTTCCCCTCCTTTTGTGAAAAACCTGAAAGGTTGCATTGTCCCCCCCCCCTCCTCTCACCCTACTCCCCGGCCCTTAACCAGACACTCATTATTGACTCATGACTTCAGAAATCTGTCAATAGTCCTCACAGAATTCCGTTAACTTCCATGTACGAAGAGAAATCCGTGTCACACCAGGGAGTTGTTCCATAACAACTCCCTGGTCACACAGATATATCTTTAAGAAAAATCACCCAAGATAGAGACAAAAAAAACTTGTTCCACACTCAACCTCCCCAGTTCTACATCGGAATCCGCAGCTGTGTGATCATGAAGACTGTCGTAGATATTGTTTTGAGGAAAGCCACCTAGGGCTCAAATACACATGTTCG
>KN882568.1:40875-84853 GCA_000934455.1 Apostichopus parvimensis
CATGGACCAGCATTTGCCTTCTCAAGAGTTGGGAGCTATGGATATGGCTAATAAATATTACTTAGAAAGCATTAAATGTGTAAATTATCTTCATGACAAAAGATATGGTAGAAATGAATCTGATTTTGTGCTCTTGAGTTTTGTGTAGTTTCAAAATAATATTGCATAGAAAATGCAGTTGCATAACAGCTAGGTTTACCATAAATACCTCCGGATTTCCATTGATGTGTCCTCACTTTTCTACCTTGCATCCAGGTGGATATCCATATACATAAAACATGTCCAGAATTAGGTATAAAGTTGTATAAATACAGTAGATTTTTAAAACTATTTTGGCATCCTAATATGGGTACCATTTCCTTGTATGTAACACAACGAAAATGGGCGACCTCACAACTTATACCTCCTCATACATGCCACGTCTTGTGCTACTTTCCTAAGATAAGATATATGTTAATCATAGCTGAAATATTAATCTCACATAATGTTAGCATATATTTCATATCAGATCTGCTTACTTTTTCACTAAAGTACAGTTGTGCAGTCTTTAATACAGTTTATAGTGTTTGTACAAGCAGTACATTTGATTCAGGTTGTATTGATTTTCAGTCAATATCGAATGCTCTTTTAATTTGAGCAAACATTGACACATCATCTTTAATTTGCTTTAATTGACTATTAAGTCCAAATCAATACTCACTAACAAGTGTAGGCTATGCGTAATATTAAACCTAAAAAAGCATAGAATAGACAAATTTTTTGACTTTCAATTGCACTTGCTCAGAGTAATATCATAAATGACAGTAAGGAGACATATGCTGACACTTTCATTTGTGTTGCAATATTGAAAACACCCTGTTTAAATCCTGAGCTAAGAGAAAAACTACTTTGGAAAGTCAAGTCATCATTTTGACAATAAGAAAATTGGAAGTTTTGCAAGATTAATAGGTTTTGTTATCACAGAAAAAAAGCATAATGTGTTGCTCTTCGTTCTCACACTCGCTATGACATCATAACATGAGAACTCATTAAACAGAATTGAGAAATGACTTTTCCTCGGCTCTTGCCATGTTAAGAGTAAACTATCTCAACTCTACGTCATTAGTTGAGTCTATATACTCAACAGGAACTTGTCAATGAGCAATAAAAAAAACAAACTTGTTCAGCACCCTCAAAAAGTACACTAAAACAAAGAGAATATATATTGAAAAGTCACTGATATTCCAGACATTAGCACCCTGTTTTCATTCGTTGAAACTTGCATCTACATAGTTGATTGGGGTAGTCAGTTTCCTTGGAAGTTTGAAAATGTACAGCACCGTTTCAAAGGAAATGATGTTTAATTGTTACACATTGGGTAACATTGTTTAATACATACCATGCATTGATATGGTTTTTCTTACCTACGGACAAATGTCACCTTTGACCTTGGTAACCTTTGACACAAAAGAGTGTTTACCAGAGACATCAAGAGCCAGGTCTAGCCTGTGCTCAGTTACATCACTGGACACCCTTTTTGGCCATTTTTGTTTTGCATTTAGTTTATTATTATGAAATTGAATTTTTATCTCATATTTTATCCTGGGCCCCTCTATAGAATCCTGGGCCCCTATAAATTGACCCAGGACTACCTTCTGACCCTCCTACATCCTCCCACCTATCATCAGGCCTAGTGTTTCACTCAAATTCTGACTGAGGCTTCCAAGTTCAACCGAGGATGATGTTCAGAGTTGGTATGGTGCTTTGAGTTGAACTCAGAAATCCATGTTTGATCCATGTCTAGTTTCAATAGGCTGTTTCCAACCCTCAGTGCCATACAGAATACATTAAAGAAGGCACATCCTTCTTTGAATACCAAATGTTCATAACGCCATTCAAAACTAACTTTAAAAAAGGTCAAATTTCACCACAGAACATCTTTAAGAACTGTAAAAAATCAACCAGATTTCGAGGAATATAAAACTGCATTTAGAGGATCTTAAAAGTGTCTATTGGGTAAAAAAGTTACATTTCAGGAAATATTTCCCACGGATACTCTACTATCAAGTATTGTATCAGGTCAGCTATCAAGTCACCGCTTTCTCAATATGAAGTAACTTGAATAATAATGTCAGAGTTTCCTCCAAGTAGAGACAATACAGTCATCAGATCCTCACTTGAATCAAACAAGTCTGCAAAGCTAATACAATTGCTTGATCATTAAATGGAGTGACTGGTCACAGGTCTATACTGCTGACCGAGGAAGCATTAAGCTGTGATTTCCGAGACGTCTAGAAGAAAACGGGTGCTATATTGCTGATCGGCAGAACGTTCCAGCTGTTATTCACGAGACGTCCAGCATGAACAGGTGCTATATCACCGACAGGGGAAGCCTTTATCTTTGATTACCTAGAACGGACAGAGAATGCTGATTGGACTGGAGGGGCTTGATGGCTGCAAGAGAAATGTCAATTATGATTATTACAAAAAGATGAATGGGAATATTACAAAATGAAAAAAAATAAAAAACTTGTCTGTTACTGGTAATGGTTAGCTTATCTGAAAATGCCCTAATTAAAGTCTAAGAGATGTATTTTTTAGGAGAAGGACAGAAATTTGTTATTTAGAAAAAAATAATATTAGTTAATGATAGACTTAATAAGAAAGCAAACGAGTAGGATAATCTTCAATTTAAATGTGGTTTTAATATTTACAAAAATAAACACCTCTTCATTTATTTTAGACCAGTCAGGAAAGTGTCAGTCCATGAGATAGAACAAGCTTATCTGAACATTCACCAAAAAAACCCCCAAAAAACATCAATAAATTAAATGAAATGTTTTGAAAATGATATGGATTTATTTATTGTTGCATTTGATCGCCAAAAATGTCTCAACAGATCTAAACATTTTACAGAATTGAGCATCGCAAGAAAGTATAGTTTAATACTAGGTCCTTAATACTAAACCTGGCTTGCCCAAATTGCAACTTCTGGTGCCCTCTTTTCGAGGTAGTTTACAGTTTAAAACAAAAAAAACAAAACAAAAACAGCAGAATCAATGAATACAATTTACCTATCAAAGTCAATTTGCTAAACTGATTGGCAAAGTATTAATGAAATTTTGAAAGATAATTTTTGTAACTGCAAAGCAGAATGAAATTTCTAAATTTATGGAGCAAAGATTAACCCAGAACATTGTGCATATTTTTTCCCTTTACAAAGAACAAATGAACCCACAAAAAACAGGTCAGATGGATTCCAGCTAGAAATGTTCTTGACATTCATGTGCATGCCTTCCTCCACCAGCAGTTGGTAATATGTTATAAGAATATAAAATGAAATCAATGGAGGAAAAAAAATGCAGATTCACAATATTGATATCAAGTGTAACCAAAAGAGAGAAAAATATACAGTATTATAATGGCAGTCAACTATTCCTACCACCGAAGACTTGACTAGCATGTCATAACATACCATAACATACCATACCATACCATAATGAAGGTAGCAGAATTTGGATGCTAACAATATTGCACAATGCAGTTTCTTCAAACACATTTCCTTAATTTGAAGAGGGTGACTGTCCATTGTTTTCGCTGGGTGATAAATATGTTTTCAATATTTGAGGATAGTTATGGCAACAATGTTCATGTGGTGGGTCCATTTTGCTTGGGGTGGGGAAGGAAGTTGGGGGTAGAAAATTGCAAAGCATAAAAGTTTATACATTCCCAGTTAGATTTTAAAGAGAAATATGCTTAAAATATGGGAAGCACAATTCAGTATCCTACAAAGTGGACACAATTGTCTTTGTTTTCACAACTTTTGGTTAAGGTTAAGGGTGGGTTCAACTTGCCCCATATTACTTCTGTCTATACTCCAAGTAACAGTGGATAAGCCATCAATACCAGACGAAAATTATCTACGATAAACCTCTGTCAATTTGCATTAAAATCTGTCTAAAATCTGTGGCCGATATCAATTCTTTAATGTGCATCAATTCCTAATGTGCATCAAAGTGAAATAAAGCAACCATATGGACCTTATAAATGTCTTGGGTAGCTATCTTAGAGCAGAGAGGACTTTGGGGGGGGGGGGGGGATAATGAGCTCTAGATTTGGTCTATGCATATTCATGATTAGGTTTGCAGCCTATTCGAGCTTTCTCCATGATCGACTGACATAACAGATCAACGGAACTTTGTATGCAACTTTCAAAGAAATAGGAGAAAAAAGTTTGACATTCCAGGGACCTCTAAAAGCGAATCAAATACATATTATACAACTCAAATCAGGCGCGTAGCCAAGAGAGGGGGGGGGAAGGGGGCAGCCGCCCCCCTTGAGCATTTTTTAATTGTTTTTTTTAATGTTTTTATGATATCGCTAGTAATTTCAAAAGAGAAAATGCTAAGATGCAACTTACAAGGCCTGGGAAGTGCCATTTCCAGCGATCTGGGAGGCATTTTCAGCCAAAATTTTCTTGAACGCTTCGCGCCAATCATGGTGGCGCTACGCTTAGATAGTTTGCAATGCCGAATCTATGGCTCTGATAATTTGCCAACAGTTTCGCCCCTCCCTTGGCAAATTCCTGGCTACGCGCCTGACTCAAATTGTTTAAAGTTGAAATATGAACTATGCGAACAGGATTATTACTGGAAGAAGAAAATCATATTTGAGAACAAAACCCCAAAATATTGCAACTGAAAATCAGCAAGTGTGTGTACAGCAAGTCTCCTGGTTTGGTGAGAGCTTGAACCAAAAAGTAAAATCTAATATGGAACATTTATAAATAAAAAAAGTAAACATCTTCACATAAAATGTAAACCAACTAAATGCAACCAAGGCAAAATGAAAATGTGCTGACATACAAACATGCAAAAGAAAACTGTGCAAAAGCGCTTCAGTGTGATTTGCGGAAAGCATTCACCACCCGGATAGCCCGCTGCACCTTTTGCCAGCTGGCCTGACCCCCTCGGTTCCTTCGGTCAATTTCGGACTGAACGTATTTGACTTGGTTTTTGAGATGCGAGTCCCAAACTAGGACATGAACACAGTTCTCGTCAACTGGAATGGAAGAAAATAGGAAAACCTTGGTCTGACCCTTTATCAAGTAATAAAGTGGCTGATGCATTTGGCAATTTTGAAATAGGAGCTCCAAATTATTCTACACCAGCACATTATATTAACTCAATTACTAAAACTCTACAATGCCACCTGTTATACTATGTCCTTTATTACTTAATAAAGCTGCAACCTTATCTGCGGGCTCTGTAAGCTCTATTTACACCACTCTACAACCTCACCTGCACACTCAAGGAGGTGAATAAGCACAAATGTACAAGCTCACCTGTACACTATATGAGCTGCTTCCAAACTACTCTGCAACCTTACTTGCACCCTCTACGAACAGCAATTACACCACTCTTACACCTCACCTGTTTACTGGTATGATCTACTTCAGTATCATAGCCCATACTGCACTTACTCACCTTATGAGATCCACTTACACCACTCTACAACCTTTCTGTCTGCAACCTCTCCAACCTCCACATACACCACTTTACAACCTCACCTGCACACTCTTTGAGCTAAATAAGTACCATTGTACAATTTCACCTGTACAGCATAGGAACCACTGTAACACTACAATCTTACCTATACCATCTATTAATTCCCTTTATCACTGTACAACCCTACATGTTCACTCTGTGACCTACTTTAACATCACCCCAAAACATTCACCTTCACCCTTTAAGAGCTCCATTTGTGCCCCTATACAACTGCACCAGTACAGTTATATGATAGACTCCAACACCACTCTACAACCTCACCTGTTCACTCTATGCACTCCATTTACACCATTATACAACCTCCCCTGATTACTCAAGAGCCACTCTACGCACTCTGCTTACACCACTCGACAACCTCGCCACTTGCACCCCACCAACTCTACTTCTCTATAACCTTACCTCTACATTCTGTGCTACCAGGTCTTTCCATAAAGCCCTTTCCAGCAGTCACAACTACTCCACCAAGAGGATTGTTAGACTCTGCAGAAAGTGAATGAATTTGGTTATGAAGCAATAAACTTGCACATGCGCCATCAAATATGAAACTGTCCAAAACAGTTTTATCTTCTGTACAAACCAACAAGAAGAGATGATTGTGTACCTTTTTGCTTTTGGCAAGGAATACACCAGAAAGCTAGCAGGCTTAGTGATTCCTTGACTAGTTTATACTCTATATGGAATCACCTGATATAACCCTTCTTAATGTTGATGACAGACAACAGTCATTAGTGGAAGTGGAAACCCTCTCAGCCACTTAAAAGGAGAAAAAGTCAAATCCTATGACAGTTAGTGACACAGAAAAGCCATTCATCATAGGAATAAATTGCATTTGCAAGCTTACATAGTTTCCAGACTTTGACCTCTGTTGAATTCAAATGACCTTTCATTAGTATCATATTTGGGCAAATAATTGGATTATATCTATCACTAAATGTACTTGTTGTAAAAACAGGCACTAATGGGGCAACTGTAAAAGGTTAAGATCAAGTGTTTTACGTCACATTAAATATTTGAGGTCTTAGAAAGATAAAAGCTATGAGGGTACCTCAGTTTTACAAGCTGTGGTCACATTTTGATAATCTGTGTCACGTTTTGACAATGTACTGCTGCAAGCTGGTGATGAAACACAAAATGCTGCCAGTAAAACTATATTTTCATATCCTGACCTGGCGATTTGACAGAAACGATGGTCCTCAAGGCTTCTGTATATCTGTACACCAAGGTAATAAGCTTGGAAGTGTGGCGGTCGATCAAGGCCAGATGGCCGCCAGCCACGCCTACCCATAGAGCCATGTTAGGTTGAAGCATCATGGACTTTATGTCACATTCCTTCTTGGTTAAATGTGGATCGTATTCCCTGTAGGAAAATAATCGGAACTGGTGTATTATTTTGAACCTTACCGATGAACTATCATCAGTTACTGAAGATATTACAAAGCAGCATTTGTATGGTTAGGCCAAATACTTTTACTAGTAAAGAAGATCTATTTTGGTTTTTTACAATAGTCCTTTTGCGTAATTTGTTTTCTTAGAACAAGTCTGTTTTATGGGATTATGTTGACAGAGAACATATTGTATTGTCTGTGTATGGAACACAGACCTTATCACTACAGAGAACATATTGTATTTTATGTGTATGGAACACAGACCTTATCACTTCAGCAAGTAAACCGGACAGAACAGATAAGGCAAAGCTTGTCAAAAAAAGTCTTTATCATTTCTAGCATTTAAATATTACAGGAAGAGAAAAGGATCGAAAGATGCTTCGAATATAGTCAAATGATGATACATCCAACCATTCTCAAAGATGCAGAAGCTTCGAAATTCTCTGCAGCAAGGCTGTATCAATATCAAAACAATAAAGGTTATCACTACACACTACACAGCATGAGTGTAATGCAGGTGCACAAGATGTAATGGCCTTATGCAGCCTGGCTACAGTAAATGCTACAGCCCCCTCGGCATTCTACTTTTGACGAGGTGACTCTTTAAAAGCGCTTCTTGTGGTATGCTTGCTGCTTTGTGAGTAAGGTTAAAGGGGACATGTGACAAGGAGTCTTAAGCTCTTTACCTCAAGAGGCTTGCTATGTCCAGTTGTGTCTTGAACGCTTCCTTTCCCGGGTCCCAGACCTCGATGAAGTTGCTGTCCTCGCTACTCCGACGGCAGATCCAAACAGACTTATCTACAGCAATGAACCTCACCTGGCCGGGTTCCCTAACGACAGGATTTGGAGAACAGAAAAAGCTAAAGATGAGGGCAAAGTTATCGTAGTGTTGATTTTCTATGTACTGACTTGTAAGCCAAGGCTCGATTATATATTTTTAGAACTAATCGGAAAGTGTGAAAATGTAATTCACCGACAATGTCGGATCAACACCCTACACCCAACATAAGGTACCATATGGTGCTCCCCTGCCCCCTGTTTCATTAAGTTTTGCAGGCACACCCTGAACTGTTCATGTCAGCCCCTTGGACATGGGGGACAATTAACCACGGGGTTCCCATAAGAGGTTCCCTCAGATGCCTGTTGGATAATCTACTGCTGTTCATTGACTCTTTGATGGTTTTGAAAGCTATCTCTGACTGACTGGCAATATTTTCTGAACTGAACAAATAGTCAACTAATAGAAGATAGAGTCATCTTCAATGCAGTTATGATATCTATAAAAAGTCACAGGTACTTTCTGGTCTCAATATTAAGTCTGAAATCGGCTTTCATTCACCATGCACAGGGCTGTAGCCAGCAGTTTCAGAATCATCTTTCATATTTTTAGCAATGATTTCCCATAATACCACATACTGTTTTAATTAAGTATATATACCAACTGTTATACAAACAAAACCCAACAAGAGGGTCCTCACTTGCAAGTCTGAAACAAATTTGATTTGTGATATAAAAGTGGACACTCTACCACTTCCCTGGTATTCATGGAGCTTTATACGTACACTCAGTCAGTACATCGCACAGACATTGAAGTAATTCACACAACACAATGACAAATATTGCCTTTGTTTTGTAGTACCTTGACAAGATAAGTGTTTGTAATCACTGAGTGCTGGATAGGTCATCTCATATATACAGGTGTACACAAGTTATGTACACAAATATAAGTGTTTACAATTTGCAAAGCATTTTTTGAGTTACATATTATTTGTTTTTAATATCAGAAATATGCTGTCAATAGTTCAAATTTGTTATATAACAACAGCTGGTACAGATCTTTTCACAATTTATGGAGCAATGTGCCCAAGTTTTTTAATATTTTTTATAGCATTTTGCGATACCAGACATAATATTCCACGAAATATGATGTACAATAAACAAGAATGATCAGAATTACTTGTAAATATTGACTTTTGTGGTTATTTATAGCCTGCATGTCAAATTCACTAGTTAGTGACAAATATTCATGAATTAAAATAGCTAACTTCAGGATTCAGGGTCAGACAATCGTCAATTTCACAATCAACTCGTTAACTTTCAAACATAAAGACAACAACTGAGGGTATGAATTGAACTCAAAAAGCAATGGCCGGTTTTTTTTCCATATAAGTTGACAAGCAAAATTCCAAAATGAACTATTCCAATTCACAGATGAATTGTGACGCAACAATCGACTTGGATCGAAATCGGCTTATGATCGATATCGACATATGCTTCCTATTAAATGATCTACATCATAGTTAATTAATTAAAAAGGACTTAAAAAAAGAAGGAAAAAAAGCGATAACACAAGATTGGACAGGAAATAATACAACATTTGAAAACAGAATTTCTTAAATTTTTCAAAATATATAGATATTATATCAAAAATATATAGATATTATGCTAACCTTTTATCAGTTTCGATGTTCTTGATGAGACGACTTTCCACATCTAAAGAGTCTGCGTTTAGTATTGCTATGTGATTGCCACAGCCAACGTATAACTTGGCTTTATATTGCACTATACAACTAAGGGGAGACAGGGAGGTGACATTCAGCTGATGATGTTTCACTGGCTTGCCATTTGGATCCTGCAAAAAAAAAAGATACATAAAAACAACAACGTGGACAGAAGTGTTTTGTAGGTCATTAAGTAGACTTTGTCCCATAAATACAAGTAGAATTCCCCTTGTCATGAGTACGATGACAAGGCCCTGAGAGTGAGTATGAGTCCTTTATATTTTATTAGTATCTATACTAAATTCTAGATTGCCTAGAGTAAAAATACAAGGCCCTGAGAGTGAGTATGAGTACTTTATATTTTACTAGTATCTATACTAGATTCTAGACTGCCTAGAGTAAAAATACAAGGCTCTAAGAGTGAGTATGAGTACTTTATATCTTATTATTATCTATACTGGATTCCAGATTGCCCCAAGTATGAGTACAAGGCTCTAAGAGTGAGTATGAGTCCTATATATTTTACTAGTATCTATACTAGATTCTAGACTGCCTAGAGTAAAAATACAAGGCTCTAAGAGTGAGTATGAGGACTTTATATTTTACTAGTATTTATACTAGATTCTAGATTGCCTAGTAGTAGTATGAGTACAAGGCTCAGAGAGTGAGTAGGAGTGCTTTATATTTTAATAGTATCTAAACTTGATTCTAGATTGCATAGAGTATGCGTACAAGGCTCCAAGCGTGAGTTGGAGTGCTTTATATTTTATTAGTATTTTTATAAGATTCTAAATTTCTCAGAGTACGAGTACAAATTCAAGGGGACAGGTATGAGGCAACTATTATAGAATGTTAGTGTGTCATTTAGTTCATGCCTTAATTTAACCAGAAATGCAAAAATAATTATGTAATACACTGAATCTTGTAGAAAATCTGACATCTGAAGATCATGTGTACAAAGACTTCAGTTTACAAGACATGAGCATTGTGTCCCACATTAAATTGATGGTGACCCAGCTAAAATAGTTGGTGCGCCACAGAATTCCTGGCTATGGGCATGTGCTTACCTTTGACATACAATGAAAGCAATAGGGTTCATCTAACCAACATGGAGCTTAATATACAAATGCTTTAGTATGGGCTGTCATACATGGTTTCCTTCTTTAATACAAGCTGTTTACAACTTTTTCACTCTTTGACCTCTGCTGGAATTTGGCCTCTACTAAAAACACTAGTGTTCATCTAAATACTAAATATGGCATGCATCCAAGATTGACCTGCTTGAGATATTATGTTCAACAAGGCGCCACAAACACATTCCCCAAACACACATCACCATCGTTGAATCGGTTTAAAACTATTAAAAATTTAAAACTAATAATGGTGGAAATCATATTCTGAAATCATATTTTTTTGACACCATAAACTTTTTGAATCTTGAGAATGTTTTACGAAGGTATCTGGCCACTGCATAGAAGAAAATAAATCGGATTAATGAGGTTGTCATGGTAATGGAGGAAACAAAGGAAAGTCTTGGATACGAAAAGTAATGAAGATACTTACAGTGCGTAGAGTGTGGACATCATAAACCAGCAAAGTTCCATTAGCAAGACCAGCCAAAATTCTGCCCTCATTATTAGCTCTAAAGAGAAAAAAGTCAAAATATTTTTAAAAACGATATTGATTTATCACAAGGTGAACACTTCTATGCCTGTTTCTCAAGAAAATCAGCATATTAAGGGAAAAAAATGGCTGCAGCATAATACTGTTTCATTATTCATATGGAATCAAACTCCAATATTTCCCAGACATTGCCCTTCAATGTTACAAACAAGTTCAGAACTACAGTATATTGGATAGGGAGGGGATGCCAGTGGCATGTCCATTGAGATGTTGTGCAAACACTTTAAACAGAGAGACAGGAGGCATGCATTGGATCCTTGGTGGAGTCTGGGAAGGGGAGAAGTGGAAGGCAATGGGGGAATATGGGGAAGGAGCAAAATGGGTAGGAGAGGGGGGGGGACTTCTCTAATAATTAGATATAGTTGAACTTACCAAAAGCAAACTGGAATGTTCTTCAGTGGAGGTAGTCTGTTTTATTTGGGACGAGTGAGGTGGGGCGAGGGAAGAAAGAGACCACATCAAATCAAACATCATAAAGGAGGAAAGGGGCGGGGGAACTGTCAGATTATTGGATATGTTTGGTGTTACTAATTGCAAACTATAAATTTCTGCCGTGGAAGTAGTCTTTTTTGGAAGTGGTTTAAGGTGAGGATGAAGGGGAAGGGGAGAAGACGAAATTAGATCAAATCATAATTCCTTCCTCTTATGCAGCCTGCAGTTTTCCTAGTTTGATATCACACAACAAAAATACCTTGCTTGATGAATGAGGCACAACACAGCATCAGGGAGTGTGACGGAGTGCTTTAGAACGATTGGTCCTGCAAATTCTTTGGTCGGTTCGATCACACAGAGCTTTCCTTCTTGAGTTCCGACGATGATGAGATTCTCGCCAGCAGCTAAGATACAGGACCCTCTACCTTCCTCTAACATTGTACCCTGAGCAAAAGAAATTGTCAAATAAGTTTCTGCTCATTTTAGGATAATTCAACATTTTCCAACATTTTCCATCATTTATAGGGAGGATTGCTCACAACACAACTGTGACGAAACACAAGGTCTTTATAAAGCCTTCAGATTGTTTCTGCAAATTTGTATCACGGTAGATATAAACTAATGATTCCACCCACACTGGGACAATGTGACATGCTGCATTCATTGACAGAGGAAAGACTTTAATTACTGCTCAAAGTGCCTGCCTGCTTAACTGGTACAACATTTACTGGTTCAATTATGTTCCTTGTGCATCGCCCCTTGCCCACTTTTATAAAACAAGTTATAGCAGAATAATAAAATAAAATATGTGGGAAAATATGATATAGGAAATCTGTTATGTGATTTACTTGTTTAAGCAGAGGTATTTTATAAATCTTTTATTTCAGGTCCATTCTGAATCCAATATTTACCTGCACAAGGGCCTTTGTACTTGAAGTGAAAGGGTTTATCAACGATATCATTGTAGCCGAACTTTCACCTCCCGTCATCCACACCTCGTGGATAAGATCCTTGCTCTTACGATATTTCTGAAACATGTTATCAAAGGAATAAAGACAACAAAATTAAACAGTGATCTTAGTTTATTTCATCGGATAGTAAATAATCTCAAATCCTTTACAACTTGATTGATATGAAATACTATATGATCACTCCCATACAAATTACTTCCTTGAAAATGAGAAAATTTTGGGAGCAAATTCGGTAATTACAAAAATGATTGTTGCTTGCACTCTTATCACCTGATGGCGGGATGCAACCACATATACTTAGCCCCCACCCCCACAAAAATCAGGGGAAGGGGGGGTGCTTATAGAAAATTCCAAGTGAACAGTACATAAGCATATATTATGTATAAGTGGTACAACCTAGACAGTCAAAAAATTTTCAACATCTTTTTAAACGTTGCAAAATATTGGCCAACTATCATCTTAGCCACCCTTCCCACCCTCCCCCCCCCCCCCAGGATGAAAAGGTGGTGTCCGATGATATAAACATATACCCATGTACAAATAACATGTGGTATGTAATCTCTGAGTTTAAATTGAGTTTTAAGAACCATATTCAGAAGGCAAATTTTAAAACAACGTAATGCTTACTCTAACTGTCATAGCCTCTGCATTAATGGATCCAATGGCATACGTCTGTTTTAAACAAAGGAAATCGGGAGACTGTAGCCTTTGTAAAACCATTGATGCCTGTAATGTAATGATAAAAAATAACATGTCAATACAAAATCAACATTACTGCATAATTCATAAATATAAGACTAAAGGATACCATCATTAATGCATAATTCATAACTATTCATATTAATGCATAATTCATAACTATGAGACTAAAGGATACCTTTATTCAGCCTTTTTAGAGTTGATATGGTTTATTTTTGTATATAAAGCATGTTAAAAAGCTCCTTAGTCTAGGGTAGATTTTGTTAAATGTTGAGCCATTGTTTAAGTAATTCTACTAACTTGGTCAACAAATATTGCTCTGGTTTTACATAAACGACATGGAAACCGCAGATGAATTCACCAACCATTTGAAATGCATTAAACATGTTCTTTGAGAACCTGAAATATCCTACTTAAAGAGTAAATTCTTGAATACTAGAAAAAGATGTTGAAATTTGTTACCTGGATTGAGAGCAATTGTGGTATTTGAGTAACTTAACAAAATCAACTATTTGCCTACATTTATCCCTTAACTTCAAAAAATATATAGAAATGTGAAAACACAAAGATCTGAAGAGGGGGAATCATATTTTCCTTGAATACAAATCTGGAGTGAGCTATTAAAGGACAATATCAAACATGCATCTTAGTCTGAAACTTTTGTAAAGATGACTTCAAAGCGAGACAAAACTAATCCTTTCTAAGATATATATTTACATCAGTTTACAGCCCCTGTCTGATGTTCTAGACAAGACATTTTCCTGATCAAACCATGATTTATAATTTTCAACCTTTAATACTTTCCACACAGACTATGTCTGAAAACAATTGAAGTCTCTCTTTTTGGCTTCAGTGGATGATGCCGAAATGACAAATCTTTGTGCCGTTATCTTTGTCAACGATGCCAGCTATGTATCTATTTCATCCAATATACCAATTGACACCTGATAAACGTAAAATTAATGTAGACTTCGAATAAATTTAACAGAAATTTGGACTTGGAACTAGTTTAACAGAATCAAAACTTCAGTTTAGGAATCCTCAACAAAATTTCTGTGGAAACACAACTTAAGAAATATAAAATACGAATTTATCAATTTACACAATTAATATAGACATAATCACTCACTGTTGGTCTCTTTTGAGGTGCATTCTCTGTACAATTGTTGATTAAATCTTGCATATCTGGCCAAGCAGACACACCACACTCAGTTATTTGACGGATACCTCTTCCCTAGGAAAAGAATATATCAACAAAACCACTTTCTGTCATCTGAAAACTTGCTCCTCATGGTAAAAATCACATCCTCAAAGATATTAGTTAGCTAGGAAAAGACATTGTTCTGCTAAGAAATGTTTGCCTTTGTTCAAAGAGAAGTCGACGCAGTCAGGAACTCATAATATTGGCAAGACGTTATTCAGAACCTTCTTAAATTCCCACTTCAGTGATCACAAAAATCTCATGTTTATACATATTCTCATATTAATAGCCATAAAAACCTGACTATGGAAAAAATTAGTTGCATGAAACCTGAAGGCTGCACCAGAAAAATTTTAAAAGTTCCTCTATCTATCCGCTTTATACAACCATCCCTTGTTCATATCCATTCCAAGTGAGACACAGTAGAGGGACATGTGAGGAAGAAGCAGAGGGGAAGGGGGAGCGGAAGGGGGAGAGGGGAGAGGGGGAGAGGGGGAGAGGGGAAGGAGGAGTGGTTCACTTTTTGAGGACACATTCATATTCCACATGAAAATAAAACAGCTGTTACCTTGACTACCGCCTCTTCTATTTCAGTTCGAAAATCCAAATCTTGGAATGGTTTATGTCCTTCTGTGACTAGCTCATAAAGTAAAATCCCATAGGAAAAGATATCAACCTATCAAAGAAAAGGATAAACAATCAGCCACATGATATCAAAGAGGAAGAATTAATTGATTTAATCATGAATTATACAATCACTCTATCAGAAAGCACATTACAAAGGAACCAAAATCAAGGATATCAAACAAATTGGAATTAGGGTAACACAATGTTTCTGAGAACTGACCTCTGTGTTATAGGTTGATGTGCCCTTGATAACCTCTGGTGCCCGATACCCTGGGGTGCCTTCTGATGCCTTCAGTCCATACGGTGTTGTGAACCGGGAAATGCCATAGTCTGATATCTTTACATTTTGCTAAAATAAAGAAAACAGTGAAAAAAAATGATTGGAAACTGAAGATTACATATTTTACACTCAAGTTTTTGCATTAACTGACTAACGGATTTAACACTGTATAAAAGCATGGGGGGGAAAACACATAGAGGAAAGATCCTTTAACACTGTATAAAAGAATGAGGAAAAATACATAGAGAAAAGATCATTTCACACTGTATTAAAGCATGGGGAAAACACATAGAGAAAAGATCCTTCAACACTGTAGAAGAGCATGGGGGAAAAACACATAGAGGAAAGATCCTTTAACACTGTAGAAGAGCATGGAGGAAAAACACATAGAGGAAAATCCTCACCATGAATATACATCAACACTTACCGGAGCTCCGGGCTGCAACGAAAAGATCAAAATATTGTCTGGTTTCAGGTCTCGATATACAATCCTGTTTTCATGGAGAAATGCCAGACCATCAGCGATCTTAACAAGAAAAAAAGATGAAAAAACATAAAAAAATTAATAAATAAATATATTTTGGCCAAGTTTGCTGCAGTAAAACAAACAAAAAGTTAATAATATACAAACAAATGTGATCTTAGCTGATTAACTATGGCTATATAACAAGGAGTACATTTTGCACATGGGATGATACTAGCATATTTGGAACAAACAGGAAAACGGCACATTTTCAGGTTGGTTTTTCGGGGATTTTCCAGATGACCAAAGATTTTTCAGCAATTTTCGCAGCTTGCCGACAGGGATCAAGTAAGTTATGAACTTGTAAGCATCAGCTCCACTGCCCAATCTATTTCTGAGCATCAATACTGAAGGTGAAGGGGTTTGGAGGGGCTATATTCCTAATTGAAGATCTTGGGTCGTGGGCCTAAAAGTTTGTAGACTGCCGTAGACCAGACACAACAGGACTATGAAAGTAAAACATCCAAACATATAGTGCAATAATGAAACAGAGACCTTTCCAATGCAATGTAAACCTTGTACATTGAATTATAAAATGTGCTGGTCCCCTTGCAGTACCACTCACCTGCACAGCTATCTTATGTTGCAATTTACGGTTGTGATGTCCCTTCTCTGAGTTCAACAAGGACCCAAGGGATCCCAGGTGTGCTAATTCCATGACTAACATCCTGGGCTTGAATGCTACCCCTTCCATAGAGACGAGGCAAGGATGTTGCAGATGGCGCAAAACGGTGACCTGTCAGAGAGTCATTTTACGAAGCAATGTGGTTATTGCGATCATAAAACAGGATGAGTAGAAACGGTGAAAGGTCACTTTAGTTGCAAAAGTTGTTGACAGGAGTAAACAAAATATAGTTTCAAGATGCCACGGATCAGGCTGGTTATATCAAATATCAGATGGTATCTTCGATGATTCACTCAATAATGTTACACTATGGAAGCTGACATAAAAATTATGTTTTATTATTATTATTTTTATTATTACATTAATGATTTATGACTGTGGTGATAATGCAACCTAATTTGGGACCACAGTACAGCAAGAGTGCAATAGTATTGTATGAAAGCATGTGGGTGGTATAGCAAAATATCACATGATATATTTGATGATTCATTCAATAATGTTACACTATGGAAGCTGACATAAAAATTATGTATTATTATTATTATTATTTAATATTACATTAATGATTTACCACAGAGGTGATCATGCAATCTAAGTACTGACCACAGTACAGCAAGAGTGCAATAGTATTATATGAAAGCACGTAGGTGGTATAGCAAAATATCAGATGATATCTTTTGCATATCATTCCAAGCATTTATTTCATTCATCAAAGTTACACTATGAAAGGTGAAACACTATAAAAGATTAATGTCAAGCTGAAAATTCAATGTACGTTCTTGACCCAGGGATAGCAAGAGTGCAATGGTTGTGTGAAGGCAGGTAAGTGGAGAATTTTCCAAATTTCCTATTTTCTAGGTATTATCACTGAAGGTCATTTCTATTATGTATGTCTTGTTACCTCTTGCCTCATCATACGATGTGGATGGACATCTGATCGATTAGCAAATGTTTTGACCGCTACCATCTGCGAGGAAAAAGCGAGAGAGAGAAGAGGATTATAAATAGATCTGAGAAACTAAGATCAAATATCTCAAAGAAAGAAAGACTACCAGCAAGCCATTTAACTTTGATCACATTAAAATTTAGGTACCTGTCATTGCAACACAGTTGCTTGCCAGCTAAGTGGTCAATATTTGAATATAGTTTCACTTTTGTCCTTTTCTTTATATTGTTTTGAAGATTTGATTTCCAGTGTTTGAAGAGATTAATTTTTATATTTATTAAGAAAACAAAATTACACTAAAAATAACACTGTAGTACATAGTTGGACAGAATCAGTTCAAAATCAGATAAAATAGTTGAATTCTCTAGTGACCAATAGAAGAAAAAAAAAAATTTCTTTTGAAGTAAAATACATTTCTTCCAAAGCCAACAATTAAACTTGCAAACATTGTTTGCCCTCAGTGGTGTACAGGTAGCTTATGAACATAAATTCTGAACTTCCATGATTTGATTTTATTCGCAAATACTTTAGAACCAAATATATATGGCTGCATGATGCATACCCCTAAATGGTAATAACTGGTCCACAATTACACCAAAGTTTGGGTAAATTATTCTTTTTTATTGAAACAAAAGACTTGGCCATTGGCCACTATCTCATGCAGAGTTTCTTTGGTGAAGTTCTTGAAACAATAAGTGACTAAGTGGTACCAACCTTGCCCTTGTAACTTGCTTCGTAAACAGATCCAAAACTTCCTTCCCCGAGGACTTCGTTAAAACTGAAGGAAATTTGAAGTTGATCAAAAATTTATTCAAAATAATTTCCTGAATAAAATTAAGTTAGGTATGTCTTTATATACAATTGAAGGAAATTTGAAGTTGATGAAAAATTTATTCAAAATAATTTCCTGAATAAAAAAATTACTCAAGTTAGGTATGTCTTTTATATAAAATTGTAAGCAAAATAAATCAAATGATAAAAAGTAATGTGGTCAGTCATAAAATGTCTCAGATAAACACAACAACAACAATATTACTTCAATAACATAAAAATATCTGCTTCAATGTAAATCTCACATTAAACATGCATTAGTAAAGAAAGTTGAATCCCTTAATATTTGAAAACTAATTTAATATAAAAGTAAGTTTGAAAAGTTTACGGTGGCTTAATAAGGACATAGGTGTCCCAAAATCTCAACATTTTTATCTCAAAATTTTGACTTTTTAGTCAAAATTCTGACTTTTATTTTTTGTCCTCATAAGTCAAAGTTTTTACTTTTTATCTCAATTTATTTTCTTTCCTATGTCCCTATTAGGCCACTGTAAAATTGTCTTCAGTGTCAAGATCATTGAAATCTGAGTAACAGGTCCAAGTTTTATATCAGCCTGTTTAGCTTCACTGTAAGAAATGATTCCAGACTGAAAATTAATGCAAAGAAAAATGTAAAACCATCACAAAACTTAAGTGTTTATACATCCTTTGTGATTCATTTTACATTTCATATATTTTACTATATGTGTTGATTTTATGCAGAACATCCTACAAATTCATGTAACATACCAAGGTTACACATTTGAGGTTGTTGTTACCCTTCTCCATTAACAAGGCACAAAAGACCATCAAAAAAATAACAAGAGCATCAATGATGCAGTATCTCAATACTGGAAGTTCTAATTTTGATTCCTAATTTCATATCTTTGCTCTGTCTCTACAATTATCAATATCAATCATGGTACAACAAATATAGAACTTGCATTTACACTACTTTGCCACGAAGTCTCTGCAGGTTACACTTCATCCTGCGAGTGTTGCCTTTGGCGTCATTGCCTGTTTGTCGTTGCAAAGTTTAGTAATGTCATAGAATATTTGAGAACTTGTTTTTTATGTGGTATCCTTCATCTTGGGTCAGTCTCTGTTGGACTTTTTGGTCATATAGTTTGACGTCAATGACAACGGCCAAATTAGAAGTGGCGAACAACTCGACCATATTCTAGATGCCTGCCTTGAGAAAGCTAGGCCTATCGACCTATGTTACTGTAGACTGTAGTGGTGACTACCATCAAAACTGTGTCCACTTCCAAGTAGTGTTCAAAGGATTATGCATAACAGAAAATACCGATTATTTTTTTCATAATCGTACCGACGTGTATGTCACCTGTTAATGGCTTGAAATGGGCTAAGAATATTTACTCAAAATATCCATCTCAAAAAGCCTCAGACAAACCATCCATTTTCAATCTTAACCAAAGTGTAAATTTTAATTACATATTGCCTTCATTCCGACAGTATTTTGTACTTATTTTCAGTATTATACCGTTTATGAACAAATAGAAATGTTACGAACTTGAAGTTAAACGTAGCTATTCGTTACCTATTTAACTCCATTCAAGTTCAATTAGAAATGTATGCTCAGGACAATCAAACTCAAAGCAAATTGTACCATCGTAACTTGTTTAAAATTACTCTAGAATGTTACCAGATTGATGTAAAGAAATAATAACTAGAAACTACTCCAATATAAAATACAACATTCCCTCTTGAAGACATAGCACATACCTTCCAAACAAATGTCGATTTCCAGCAAATTGGAAGTTGTAAACTAAGCTATGCATTTTTTTTTTTTTTTTTTTTGCAAACCGATGGTTAGGCTACATTTCCCATTGACTTAGTGTGGCTGTTAGGCTAACATGTGGTCGAAGTTTGCAGTATTTCATGGATATTTTAGTTCGAGCTAACTGCGTCACAATTTCAGCGAATAAAGAGATGCTTAGGCAAGATTTTCCCGTTGACTACGTGTGGTGTTCGGGTGCCATGTGCGACGATAGCAGCAAGGAAAATATGTAAAAACCTACGCAAAGTTTTTTTTTTTTTTTTTTTTTGGGCAAAACGATGGTTAGGCTACAAATTAAATGCACTACGTAGCATTCAGCAGTACAACAATGTGTATATGTAGTTAGCGTGCAATACACTAACAACAGTACAGAAAATTGGTCGCGAGGGTAGCCATTTTCGTATATCTAACATGTAGCTGCCATAGCCAATCTGCTACAAACCAGACTTGGAGGCGGGGCTTAATCATCAAAAACAGGGAAACGTGGGCAAAAGTTCCCTACAAACAAGTTTTGGAGCGTGTGCAAAAAAGGGTTGCAACAACTGTGTTTCAGCCCAATTTGGACCGATTTGGATATAAATCTGTGAAAAAGTCATAGAATGAGATAAAATTCTCGAATAAAAAATAGTAACTTTTGTTGGCCTATATGATATATGCTTGCTCTGGAAATTCCAGAGAAAAAGAACTTTGTATGAAGACGCTGAAAATTTTTAAGAGAAGAGAGAGTCCCACTTACTGTTACAATATCTCAATACATGTAATGTATTGAGATAATAATAAAAAAAAAAATTGCAATAGAGTAAGGCAAAGAGTTATCAGTAGAAAGGATTCTAAATAAATAATAAGCTTTGATGAAAAGAGTTAACATTTGTCAAAAGATGGTAAAGAAAATTCTTTCCAAACCTGATTTTGAGATGATTTTCCTCAATGTGAAGGGAGGCATCTAGGTCAGCGAATGTAATGTCAGGAGCCTGTCAATAATAACAATGATTAATTCTAATAACAATAGCATGACAACAGTGACAACAAAGGCAAACATTGTAACCATTTACAAGCCCTGACTTCTACCAACTGAACAATTCAGCCCTTAGAATAGATCTTTGTTGTGGTTCTTGGTTTGGGATCCCAGCCACCAACTAAGGGCTGGAAAGCTCAGTTGGTAGAGTGTGGGGCTTGTAACCACTGTATTCAATGGTTTGAATCCTCTTCTAGCCAAACCATTCTTAGCTCTTTTCCAACTTTGTTTGTAATTTAGCCACCATACCACCCTTAACACATCACCCTGCTGATGGCTTGACTAACCACCACACCACTACTGCACACAACACCTCGCTGGTGGCTTGACAAACTACCACACCACTCCTTCACACAACACCTCTCTGATGGCTTGACTAACCACCACACCACTCCTTCACACATCACCTTGCTGATGGCTTGACTAACCACCACACCACTACTGCACACAACATCCTGCTGATGGCTTGACTAACCACCACACCACTTCTTCACACATCACCTCGCTGATGGCCTGACTAACCACCACACCACTCCTGCACACAACATCCTGCTGATGGCTTGACTAACCACCACACCACTCCTTCACAGCGCATCTCGCTGATGGCTCGACTAACCACCACACCACTCCTGCAAAAATCACCTTGCTGATTGCTTGACTAACCATCACACCACTCCTTCACACAACACCACTGTTGATGCATTGACTCACCAAGTGTTTAATCTGTACTGGATCACAGTGATGCTCGCACCTGATGGTATCACTGACTTCTACTTGTATGAGTAGCTCCTCAAAAGTGAAATGATGTGTACTGGCACATGACTCAGAGCCTGGTACAGAAATCAGGAAAAAGTAAAATGATACTTGATTAAAATATATATCATATTATATCTAAATTCTAGAAACACTGCAGCAAAATGAAGACAACCCATTGTATAGCCTCACGTTACATTGTTTTATATTTTACTCTCAAAGTAGGAAAATTTGTTCACATTGAAACCTTTGTTAATATGCTCATATGTAAAATATATACCAAAACACTTGAACAAATCAAAAAGTTCTTCAGATTTTCATATCTGTGTAGGATAAGTAGCCTAACATTATAATAAATAGCACTCCAGAAAAAAAAATGGTGCCAAACATGACTTCTTGCCACTGGTCATTAATCCCTTATTTGCTTTCAATCTAACGCATGACAACCGTTCAAACATTTGACAATGACCCAGTTAAAATGTACAGGAATACACTTTTCCAGTGCTTATTACTAAAAAATCTCCAGTATATTTTGAAAGGTTAGGTTTTTTTTACTTTTCAGTAAGAAATTAGGAACTAACTAGAGTCTTTCTCTCATAACAGTCAACTCCAATCTTTGATTGCAGCTAAAAGCTGGACTCCTTACCTTCACATCCTACGCAGGGAACGTAACGTTGCAGTAAAGTGTTTCCGCTCGTGGGATCGGTTTCGTTGAGTCCAGGATACCATTCTTCGATTAAATCATCTAAATGATCACACACCTGACCAAATACCCTGAGCAATAGAAAAAAGGTTCAAGAGTAATAACAGAAACAGAGTATGAGTCAAAGCCTGAAATAGGTGAGACAAGAACAACTCTAGCAATTAAAACATGATCAGGGGGTGGATTGCCATAGCAACTTGCTGCCTGGTTGAGCTGCAGAAAGGGGCTGATATCACCTTGGTTACGAAAGTTAACATAGTTTTGTCAGAGATGCTGAATACGCAGATTGTTTCAGGGACCCAGCACTGTTCACTGGCCTAATAGTAATTGAGGCCTCATCTGCCCCTGACTGACGCACACTTTGTCGACAGGGATAATTTAAATGAGGATTTCTGTGGTCTTAAAATATATTGGTACATTGCATTATGGGACATATTTTTGAACTTACTGTCTGTTGTCTTTAAGTTGTATGTATGTATTGTATGTTGATCACAACTGACCAGAAAGGAGGATATGTTTGTTGGGGTAGGGGGAGGGAGGGGGTTGGGAATATAGGAGCTGTACATGAGGTGTCACATTGTATTAGGTGTTTATTCTTTATGGGGTACCAAACAGGTGAACATCCCCTAATTTTTTCTCCATACCTCCTAACATAAGTGGAAAGAGTCACTTTCCCTAGTTCTCATCATTCATGCCCCACCCATATCTGTCTGAACCACTGTTCTCTTCAAGATCAACGAAAGCCACAAACCTGTAGCCATGAGTAGATGGTGGAACCACAATAGCAATGGCCTCTCTATCTGTACACTTCACAGAATCCACAACAAAGAATACTTCCTGTCCAGAGAAAAGTAGAAAAAAAAACAATAATCATTAAATTCTCAAGGACAGGAATAAACAACATTAGAGTATATTGGGTTCCAATTAGGATTTAGTCACATCTTAAACCATTAAGTTTTATTAATGTTTGGCACCCAAATAATCCATTCACTCCAATCCATGGGAAATCAGTCCAGTATTTGGTTACATTTCCGTGAAGCATCCATATGCGTAACATGGCATAGCTTTTACAGGAATTTTTCATAACCATGTAAATATCTGTAAAAGCCATTCAAAACTTTCAATCAATTCTACCAATCAGGAATGGTATGAGCAAAGATTAACTTGGTATTATAGGGAAGTGGGAGGAAGGTGTATGGGGAGAGGGGGGGGGCAGTAGATGACAATGAGGGATGAGTAAATTGGTAACCTGGTATTTCAGGGGGTGGTTGTGGCATTGGGGAGGTTATGAGGGGTGTCAGAGGGGAAAAGCAGTTCCAACATCGCCTTTATACAGACTTGCCCCTATATGCAGAAGGGAGAGTGATACAGCCCCTCCCCCTCCTCCCCTCCCTCCCCCCAGTATTCTGGCTGCACCTTTGTAACAAGGTGTAATAGAAACAGTTTTCTCATTAGTCCCTGCTATATATAGCTTACCTTTGACCAACAGACATAGATCCCTTCTCTCCAATACTTTGAAGTCCTTTCAAAACTCTCATTAATTTCTTCCTGAGGATTAATTAGAAACTAAGAAAATAATTTCACATCTTCAATCACTTAATTGAATCACACAGTCTATCAATCAGAATTGTTCTAACGATGACAGTGAAAGGCTGCAAAGATCAAATTTCATGATTAATTTTTCCATCCTGATTTACATTTTTTCCATCCCCATCTTTGATGTATTTCTTTAAACCAAATGTTATTAAACATTTTTTCACAAAATTATGCTACACTGGTGACTGTTACCTTGTATGATGGATACATGGTAAGTTAAAAGAACAGTCCAAAACAAAACTAAGACATAACAATTAATATACCATTTTGTAACTTTAAAATGACCTAATGAAAACAAACAGACATTTCCAGTAGAGAGACGAAGAAAACCGTTCGCAAAATTTATAGTAGTTTTTTGGAATAAAACATTGATCCCGATCTACAATATTCATTGCAGAAATACAGACGACTTCTCTTGAAAACTATTAATCTACTTCAATGTCCAGTCCAGTTTGCAGTCCAAGGCAAATGTTTAAATGACAAAAGTCAAGAATATACATCAAATGATCTTGTAATGTTGTGTAACTAACCTTCATAAATATCATGGATAAAATTTATATAGTGTGCACCCCCACCCTCCTAATATCTTAGATTAGGCAACAGTATAAAAGGTAATTAAATTGGTTTTAATTATAATATATTAAAACATCATGAACATGGAGCTATTAGTAACATATGGCAACAAATTGTAATTATTCTTGCGATAAGAACTATCAGTAAGGCAAAGCATTATGAATCAAAATATATATCAAGAACAGATCTCCTGCCTGTAAATAACCAGTAATACTTTACATAAATTATAAGTCTTTTGTTTACAAAGTCTGTACTGTAAACAACCCTATGTTTTTCCCCTAACTTGGTAATAAATTTAAGCTTTCAATAAAGGTAAACTTAATCTGGCAGACATTTTCCTATTAGATCAGCATAAAATAGCATTTTATTCACAAAAGTTGGGTCTTTCTTTATAAACTCCACATCTCTTTGTAGCCATGGAAAGTGCCTGTTTCCAAACAACAAATCCATGATCTTAGTTGGGGTCTGGGATGTGGGCGGGTGGGAGGTGGGGTTTGTGGGTGGGGGACGGTGAAGCTTTGCTATTTCATAAATGGATACCACTGCTGGCTATTTAATCTAATTTGATGTTTAACCAAGAAGCGTACCCCACGTAGCATATCGGTTGAAAACTGCAGTAACCTCAGGATTAGTCGAGGCCAAAGACCAACAGGAGTATACGGCATATTGTAGTATCTGCGAAGAAGCTCTGTAAATAAATGAAGAAAAACTGCTCACTACAGAGGGAATATTCTTTTTATATTTTATTCCTTTGCAATTATTACCCCACCCCCCTCCCCCACCCTTGAATATATGGAAGAAACTACTTGGATCAAAGTCTGTGTCAACACCCCCACCCCCAGGGGAGTAGGAAGCTTCCAAAAATGGGGGGCACAACATCAGAGGGTCATTCTCTCATTCCACAACCACCACTCGTTATGCTATGAACCAATACACACGGGCCATATCACTTACATATATATGATGTGTTAGCATGCTATCAATACTATTATGGTGCACGTGCATAAGTAAAATAAAATATTAAACATAACAAAGGCTTAAGATATCCAAAAAACAGTTCTTCATCAAAGGGGCACATTTTATTTGCCAGCAGGGCACATTTCCTATTTTGGCAAAAAGTGGGGGGCATGTGCCCCCAATGACCCCCCGGCTCCTAACCCCCTGCCCACCCCCATCTCCTGGTAGCTCACCTTGTTGGGCCCACACAAGCCTCCCTTCTCCATCCTATTTACTGCAGAGACAGTATCATGGTGCATCCTTAGTATGAGACATATTCACACTAAAGATACAAATATTGATGTCATTGTACTCATGAACTGCAGACAAGTTGGACTCACATTTTGTACTAAGACATTTTTTTATAGTTATGTTACAACTACCAACAAAAACGGTACTTCTTTCATATAATTGAGCTCTTAAATTGCACCACATCGTTTTGTTTCGTACCAGGATTTTACAACATTCTGTATTTTTTAAATCTAAATGTGACATTTACTTAGTAACATACATCAATACTCTGCAATGTATTTACTATGATTCTAGTATCAGGTCCTGCATGAATTTACCAAAATCCAAGATATTTGTAACTCAATTGACAATAAAACAATAGTCACTTCAGGGAATACTGCTAAATCTGTCCAGCTATTCCCTCTTTCCCTGAACCAACTATTAATTTTTCTCAATATTGCAGAAAAAAAAATCTTAAATGAAAATAAAAATTGTCAGCACTTTTACCTGAAGCTGGTGGGAGTTCAATTTTAGGCTTGGTGGATGGAACTTTGGATGGGATGAGTAACTCAACGTCACTGAGGGGTAACGCTACTTCAAATCTGTGGATACAAAGAATAACAAAATCAACTGTACATGCATTATATACATATTTATTTTATCTTTTCTTTTTTGCCAGAGTTGTGATTACTATTTTTGTTTTCTTTCTTCTCTTACCATCAGGTCAATGTTTTTATCAAATTTTTCTCTGTCAACTTGTCATTGAGTCAGATAATTATTGGTGAATAGTTTGAAAGTCTAAGAGCATTACAAAAAGGAGACAAAAGATTGAAGAGATAATTCAGACCAAATTAAAATAGTCCACCATGATGACGACTTCCACAGGAGTTACAGGTGTGGGATTTGATTCACATGTCTTTTTTTCAATAGGTCTTCACCATATAACCTTAAGACTGGAACGGGTAAAAAAATGCATTTCATATGTTTAGTAAGTTTGTTCATTGTCACACTTTGAGGTATTAATTTGGTAAATCTGTAACTTTGTAGGAAACTCATAACATTGATTGAAGTTACGCACTATGACTCATAGCTACCATAGAATAGGAAGTTTGAGTGTAATGATGGAGAGTATTGGACAGCAACAGGGAAGCACATGATGGATGGGGTGGGGGGAGGGGGAGGGTCACAACAGATGGAAGATGGGTAGACAGTAGGGTAATATATGGTTTCCTAAGTTTAGCAACAATGATTGAAATTTTATTATTAGAAGTACTTACTGAAAAATATAGCTGACCAAACTTGTACTTGACAAATCAATATTCATAAACAAGTCACTACTAATCTACTTCTAAAAACTGACATAAAAAGTGGAGCAAGATATAACATAGTAAAACGCTGTTACATACAAGCATATTTTCCTATATCTGAGATCTTCATGCCAAATATGAAGTTTGTGTAGAACATATATCTCTGCACTGGGATAGATGATTAACACTGGTGTGGAGGATGGAGAGGGGGAGAGGAGAGGTGGGTAGTTGAGGTGGTCCGAGGTGGTGCCTTTATGAAGGGGCCATAGTATACAGCAACTTCATGGGATTGTGCAACCATCGAAGGAACTACGAATTCGAAGTGCTATACCAGGGGAGGGGAGGGGTGAGGGAAAGCATAGGGTCATTTCCTCCCACCCCTCTGCTGACTGCCATCATGAACCGAAAGGATAATTTGGTCCACCTTTGGATGTAGAAGCTACTGTTGACTATTTGCATATTTTCACATTGAGTATCTCGATCCTAGAAGCTACATTAATTGGCACACAAAAAGAGTGACCAACAGCAGCAATTATAATAGGAATGAGTGACCAACAGCAGCAATTAACATAGGAATGAGTGACCAACAGCAGCAATTAACATAGGAATGAGTGACCAACAGCAGCAATTAACATAGGAATGAGTGACCAACAGCAGCAATTAAAATAGGAATGAGTGACCAACAGCAGCAATTAACATAGGAATGAGTGACCAACAGCAGCAATTAAAATAGGAATGAGTGACCAACAGCAGCAATTAAAATAGGAATGAGTGACCAACAGCAGCAATTAAATTATCTGCAGACAAAGAACAAGACACCTTCTCATGTCTTAGTATAAAGCGGGTTGCAATTACTTTAAATATATATTGTTTGACAACTCAAAGGCATCGTTTTCAGGGCAGGAGATCATTTAAAGAGGAAAAAAAGATTTACATACTTTTCCAAGAGGTTGATGTAGGTCGGCACAAATTGGCTACTTTGGTCCACGGTGCTTTTGATTAGTTGATATATATCTTTCTTTTTCATCACCTTGAAAAGACAAGAAAGAAGAAAACAGAGAAAATTGATATAGAAGCAGGAAATCTTTATAGTGATTTGAGTATTAACAACATTCATTCTTATGTCCTTCACAGAGAGTGAGCTAGAGATGCCCCTCCTAGAACATGTGATGCTGGATTTTATTGCGAATGAAAGAAGGAAACGCATGTCAATTGCGCATATTCTTATTATATAAGACAAATACGCAATCATGATAAAAACTTCACTGAATTAATTATCAATCTTTCCAGTAGAGAAATGAGAAAACGTGGCAAGGATTCAAATGGAGAGCTGAAGGAGAACGGGAGGGGGGAGGGGGAGAGGAGAGGAGGGGAGCAGAAGGGAAGTAAGAGAGGTAAAAAAGTTGACGGCGAGGGTGACAATGGTGGTGAAGGAGACTGAGGAAGAGGAGGAACAGGGAGAGGTAGGGGAGGGGAGAGGATATGACAGCAGAGAAGGGACATGGAGATGGTGCAGGGGGAAGAGGGCAGCAGATAGAGAATGGTGAAGGAGACTAGAAGGGGCAAGGAAGAGAACACAATGGAGAAGGGGACGAGGAAGGAGAGAGAGAAAGAAGAGATGGTACAGAGGAAGAGGGGGAGCTAGATTGGCAGGAAGAGGTGGAGAGAAAGGACAAGGAGAAGAATTCTGGGATGGGGAAAGAGAGAGATGTGGAGGACAAGGGGGATGGAAAGGAGCAGGAGAAGGTAAAAGAAGGGCAGGACTGCCATTGTTTATCATCATCTATGAGAGACTAGTCATCACTTTTTAGAGAGAATTATATTAAACGCATCCAGTAACAAGTCCATCTAAAGGTTTCAGGTTTGACGTAAACATTTGCATACAGTGCAAGAATGGAAGGGAGACCTTGAACAGAAATATAACAGAAGTTACGACACAGATAGCACTTTAACTTCAGGGATCATCCTGGGGTAAAAAAAAACACGGAATTTTGCAAAAATTGCGGTATAGGCTCGAGTTTGCGTATGCTACAGTGTGTTAGGATAATAGTTTTTGTCCACGATGTAGAAAAGAAATCACAGATATTCCGCGAAAGGAAAAAGCTCATGCCTGTAACTTACACCTTGTGAGTTGATGAACGGATTGATTTCCCTGACGGTGATGATTTGTGCCATGATCTTACATAACCACTCCGGCTGAACGAAATACAAATGCTCCAGATGGAGGGATGGGTCGTCGTAGTGTAGGATCACTCCAGTCTCGTGAAGAAACCTTGCAGCCTGTGAAGATGGAAAACAAAATCCACTTCCTTGGTCAGAACTACCATGTAAAAAACTTGCAGGCATGATCAATTCTTTCTCAGATATTGGCAACGATAAAGACTTTTATTCGAGGACACAAATCAACAATGACAAGACGAAATTCGCTTGTCAATTAAAAACAGAAAACTGGAAAGTTATTGTACACATAACACACTTGACAGCACAGACGTTAATGTCATCTGGGGGGGGGGGGGCAGTTAAACAGATTTAATAAGTAAAAAATAACTGGAAAATTAACCTGCTTGTTTGGATTCTATAACACTCAAACACAACTTTCTTTAATTTTTCACCTATTTTTGCACAAATTCTGCCATTAGATGGCACAGAGCATCCCCTGTTGATAGTGTTCATATTGCTGCATATATACATCAGACTGATACCCAAAGCTATCTCACATCATCAATATTGCTTAAAATGTTAAGAATACCTATTAACAAGTTTTGATAAGGGATAGTAGCCTAGTAAAAGCACCTTCAAGCTCATTTAAAAAGTTTAACAAATTTTACTTGACAAAGACTTATATGGCAAACTTAGTTAAATCAAGAACGACTCAAATTATTTCTGTTCCTTGCAAGGACAATAATAATAAAGTACAGTTTGCTCACTAGAGGTCATTTTGAACTCTTACAATGCAGAGGATACTACAACTAGAAATAACTGGACTGTTCTCTATTGATCTGGTCAATACAAGATTGTTAGCCTTTACAAGCACAGCTTGGGTAGTATAATAGTGGTCTGAAGATGCTTTATAAAAAATTGGGGAAGGGGGGAGAAAGTGGGAGGTAAAAATGTGTTTGTCGGTGTCTAACAGGCATTTTAACGTTTTCAGTAAAACTATTTCATGTGTGTGATCCAATGGTTTCTCAGGAGTTTTCCCAAGCTATTTCAAGGAAAATGAAAATCGATCATCTGACAGCCTGCCACCATTTTACTTATTCAAAGAACCCTGCTGAATGATCCAGGACAATTATCAAATGCATTCCCTGGTTAGATAAGAAGCGGGCACAGTAATATACTCCTGCCCCCCACGTTGACTTTTCAACGGTGGCGATGGGCAGTGTCCCCAGACACAGTTTTCTACAAGAATTTTGAGAATGCCGCTGTCAAAAAGGTTAAATGCTAAAAAGGGATCAATGTTCTCACTTGTACTAGCTCTTCTTCGCTCAGCGGGATCTCTTTTTCACGAACTTTCTTCAAGACTTCACTCTGAACCATGATTGGATTGCGACCCAGAGTCTTCAAACGAATGGCCTCTTCTTGAAAGAATTCCTCCAGGAGCTAGCAAAGAGCAAACAGATGCAAACATCTCCTGTCCAGGGATTTGTATTTTTCCTGCATAGCTTAACCACATTGACTCTTATCTTTATAACAATGAGGTATCTTTTAACTAACCATTGGTTGACCTAAACCACATTAACTTTTACCTTTATAGCAATGAGGTATCATTTTTCTAACCATTGGTTGACTTCACCCACATTAACTTTTACCTTTATCGCAATGAGGTATCTTTTAACTAACCATTGGGTGACCTTACCTTGTAACTATGAGGAATCTTCTGTCCAACAATTGGTTGGCCTTTAATTCTCGCTCTGTTTCAGGGGAAGAGAAATCACAATATTGTGGCATGAACAGACTATTAAAGAATATTGTTGTGTCTACAACTTCCTTAGTGTAAAGACAATAGGACAATAGAAAAAGAGTAATGGGGAGAGTAGAGGGGACGTGGAGGATAAAGAAGTAAGTGAGAAAGGCAGCATATCCACTACAAAATTAAAACTTGCAAACAGCGAGTGTTCTTCCAACCCTCTAAAACCACCACAACCCTGTATCCCTCGCCACAACACATCCACTTCCCTTTTGAACATATTACCACATCACTGATATAAGACAGCAGATTTCATGAATCGTACGATGGCAAACATTAAATGTTAGGGATGGACCTTTCGATGGCATCCTGGATCATTCTCCGCAGTTTTTCCATGTCGGCATCGTCATGGAGACAAGACACCTCTGCAAACATCTCCACGGTGGGAAAGCCACGAGCCTGGCACAGCTCCTTGATCTTATAATGGATGGTGCGGATTCGTTCCGATAAATGTTCTGAGATCAATAAAACAATTGAGATATTTAAAAGATGCAACAATACTTGCCAAAATTTGTCGAACTACTTGTTTTTAATTATCTATACAAAACGAAATTGCTCCCAGTGTGAAGTTAACATTTCTAGTTTTTGTTTGTTTTTGTGGTGGCACAAACAGCGAAGAGTCTAGTCTGCTAACTGCTATATCTGAAAGATTGATATCATTCTCTTCTCACAAGGAATCATCAAAACAATGCCTTTGATTCTTTCATTTATTTTCTTTTTCCCTTGGGGGGGGGGGGGGTGCTGTACAAAGGATGCTAACAGGTGCATGAAAAGTTTTGACAAATGTTAAGCAGAAACTTTAACAACCATACGCTTTTAATGATTTCAAAGATTGAATAAACTTACTTAATCCAAAGTTAAAATCAACTAAAACAATTGATGAATGAATTGAAAGACAAACGACAAGAGGTGATCAGAAAGAGGGAGAGAAGGGAGGGGGGGGGGGTGCCACAGCCCTATGGCTAGGGTCAATCTCAGAGTCCAGGAAAATATGATGGGGGGCCAAGCAAATATGAAGGGGGCCTGGGAAAATAAACGATAGTGCCTTCTTAATGTTTATAATATACTAGGCAAACATGAAAAGATGATACTGAGGCCAGTGACATAACTTTCCCTGCAGCATTACTTGGCTATCATGGCCTCCTTTCACAGAAGTATATATATCACCTTTGGGTATTTTATCTTTGTGAGTTCCAACGACGATGAGAGGGCTGAATGGTGCTAACGCCTGGATTGTCAACAGCCAGTTTCTAATTGTTCTCACTTCCTCCAATCCTTTGTTTAAATCATATACCACCTGTTTAAGAACAATGGTATTGCAAATAAAGATAGGAATAAACGAGAGCGTAACTTGAACTAGGGAGATTGAAACAAGCAACTGTTTGACATGATCTGAGCATCTTTTGGGAAACAAGAGTCAGAGTTTGATGCCCCCAGAGCTTAGCATTACTTATTTAATCAGAACTTAATGCATAGCAACAAGAGCAGAATAGTGTTGAGAAAGTTAATGAAACTTTAAACCTGAAATTAATGCGATAAACTATTTCATTTTTATAGTATTTAGAATTTTTCAAACTTTCCCGAAAACCCATTAAATTTCCTTAACATACTTTGAAATAACACTCTACTCTTGAAGAATAACTGAACTGAGAGAAATTTGCGGCTTGTCATAGATATTTTACACCCAGCCAAAAGCAAAATATGACACCTTAATATAGTAACTGGAACCAGTTCTTACCAGGAATAAGGCTCTTCCAGATAGGAAGCACGGATGTGTACTGTAAAAGTCCTCCTGGCCAGCAATATCCCAGGTCGTGAGGTGAAATGCCTCCGATCTCTTGTTATGCATTACCGGAACCCTACAAAATAAATGTTGAATCAACTCAACCCCATGAAACAGAATTCCTTGATGGCAATGGGTAGAGGAAGGGGAAGTGGAGAAAAGATGGGGACATGATGGGGGGTAGAGGAAGTGGGGAGAAGTGGACATGAGGAACAAAGGTGAAGGGGATAGACAAGGTTGTTTGTACATACTGCTAACTAAAAAGTGAGCCTTATTATTTTTTTTTTGTTAATGCATTCATTGTTATAATATGAACAGTAGTAAACCTATTCAATAGATATATCCATTCCCAATCTCCAAATGCACAATAATCAACCTAATCAATAAACATATCCATTCCCAATCTCCAAATGCACAATAGTCAACCTAATCAATAAACATATCCATCCCCAATCTCAAAATGCACAATAGTCAACCTAATCAATAAACATATCCATTCCAAATCTCAATATGCACAATAGTCAACCTGATCAATAAACATATCTATTATCCAATCTCCAAATGTGCAATAGTCAACCTAATCAATTGACAATATCATTCCCAATCTCCAAATGTACAATTGTTAACCTAATCAATAGACATATCTATTGCCAATCTCCAAACCCCCCCCCCCATCCCCTAATAGAAAATTAAACCAAATTCTCCCTTGAGGAGCAGCAGAGTCCATATGTGTTTTTTAATCAGATAATTTTATTCAACTCAGCTCTGAATGTTTGTGTATTCTTGCAGCATTTTCCATATCTTTGGAGCATAAACAGACAAGAGCATTGTCACAGAAGAAACACAGTGAGTTCTCTGGGCTCCACAAGGAAAGCTGTGGAAATGTTTAAGGTTCTCTCTAGCTCATAATTATAGCTGAAGCAGCCTGTAGCCTGGTTTAGACTTACTTAAGTTCATCAACATCAATGCCGACTGTCGCGGTACTGACTCGTCTCTTGCCCGGCTTATCCTTCCTCAGCCTGGCCAGAAGAGAGGACTTACCACGACCACCATACCCAACTACCATCAGCTTCATCCGAAAGTAAGGCACGGCCTGAGAAATAAAGACAGAAATCGGTAGCATATCAACTCAGAACTTGTATTTGAAGGCAAAGGAGGGGCATCTCTAACCTGCACTACTACATAGCATTATTACTGAAAAAAATTGCAAGACGGACTTTTCACTAAACTTGATCTGTTTAGTATCCATTTGCTTGCAAACTTAGTTTCAATACACTTCTGTGACTTGTTAGCAAATCAACCTAAAATCTACAAATGAAACTATCAGAGGAAAGAAGAAAGCTGACTATCATGGGATTTTAGAATCTTACGAGGATCATTAAAAATGTGAAAACGGGCAAAGAAATGTTCAATCGTTCATATCCCGTTCTAGCCCAAAATCTTTTCTTTCATGTCGGTTTTCCGTTCTGGATAAATCAGCTTCATACCTTCTTCAACTTTTGATTCAGGAATCCAATGATGTCCTTGGTCCGGCTTTTTCGGATAACGGGATCCAAGTCCAGTTTCAGGCCATCTAAAATAAACTGTGATGAGATTTGAAATATAGTGACTCATAGCAAGAAGAATCAAAGAGAGCGAAAGCTCATTTGTAACAGCAGTTTACTTACAAGCACATCCATAGCTAAACATTATTTTCATATTAACAGCAGTATATTAACAGCAGTTACTTTCAATCACATCATTTTCGTAAGATTAAATGCAATTTTAATATCATTCTTACATTATCAATTTTCAATTTTAATCCTTCTGGGGTTTTTGTTAAAATAAATTCCATAACCATGTATTTTTACTAAAATGCATTTGCTATTTGAAGCTTAAGAAATGGTACTAAACATTGGTACTAAACATGCAGTATGGAGGCTGACCAAAGAACAGAATAAATAACACAATTTAACCATTGTACAACCATTTTTTTCACTTATTACTGAAATAAGAAAGAACAAGATTATATACAGGAGGACGTCAAGGTAGATGAAGGTCAATGAATGAGGATGAGGGGCGACGGAAGGGTGTGAGGGAGAAGTAATCTCTTTGGACCTAATTGGCATATTTCATCTTACCTCCCACAGCTTTGAGAGTGTTCCCAGTTGGTCCGGTATGGTGGTTATTTCTTTGTTGTAACTAATGTCCAACGTACACAAAGCAGTCAGCTGACCAAGTTCTTTTGGTATCTGGATAAAAAAAAAATGGATTATGAAAAAGTGCATTAAAACAGGAAAGAATGGATTATAAAGACAGTTTGTATATTGACTATCTTGATATTTGCATGTTATTATTTGATATCTGGAATATCATAAATAATTCATGTATGGTAAAACACACTGAGAGTATATGAAAATGTAGATCTAACTACAATATGCATTTACCAAAAGTAACCCAGTTTAATTCAAGTAAAAGAAAAGAAACGAGCAACAGGGTGGACAAACCAAACCAAAACATCGACACACTCTGCATGACCATATAAACTGATTCAATATCACCAAATGTCAATAAAAAGAGTCAATGCATTCAAACTCTACTATGCTCATAGAGGTTAACACATTTGTATGTAAATAAACTAAAGTCTATAAAGCATAACAAATCAATTCTGGACTGTCTGTGATGATTGTCGTAGAAGGCTTGTTTGCATCCGGGTTTCTGTGCTCAAAAAGCTTTAAGAAATTACAAGGCAGACAGACAAATTGTTTGCTCCGGTTTGGTTCCACAGGAATGCTACATATTTAATAACATCATATTTACTTCAACAGAAATATCTTCAAAGAAAGAAAGCAGGTTTTATTCCATGGTAACCAGACTGCATTAGCAGTTCTTTCTGAGTTGATATTGACTAAACAAATGTTATGCTTATGAAATCCTGGTAGGATGTACATCACTTGCTTGACAAGTCAATTTCCACTTTAAATTATACTGCAAATGTTTACAAATTATGAAAATTTTCTAGTTGGCTTGACATTTGATTAATATACCTTCATGAAAAAGCTTTGGGTGATGAAATATTGAAGATCAAATCAATTTCAACTATTACTCGCTGCTTCAGCTTCAGTTGAATCAAATAATGTAGGAGAGTACTTGTGATTGATCAACATCCTATCTCATTTTGAAGAATACTCGCAGATATGCTAGTAGATTTGGCAAAACTGTCAAACACACTCATGAAGATAATTTACAGGGACTTTTATAGGCCCTAATAGTTGGGACAAACCTTGCTGATCTTATTGTGAGACAAAAGCAACTTCTCCAACTTGAGCCAGTTCCGCAAGTCAAACTTCTTATCGAGACTCAACTGCAATAAATCAAAGTAGGGAAAAGTGGCCATCAAACTACCAGTTGGGTTCCACTTTGCCACAGGTTTTTTAAAAAAAGGAGAAAACACGGCAACAAACTGGAAGGCATTTTACCGATGAGGATTTATCCGATGTCAACAGATAACAAAGTGAAGCCCAAAAAAGAAGAAATTCATGACGGTATTGAAATTCAGTGACACACTGTCTTGTTTGTGTATAACTTCGTTCATAGTGAACAACATAAATTCTACATAGAAATACATTATGAAAATATAATAGTATACTGTGCAGGATATTGATACAACGTTTTCTGCAAACACTTACGGTCACAGCTGGTAACATTTCTAGCACATAAGTGGTCAGAATGTGTTTTTTTTTAAGTGGAAATTGTGACTACTACATACATGTTTAGCTTTCATCATGCAGAAACTTTTTTTTTTTTTTAAATAACGCTTTTATAGGAAACAGCATGCCTTGACGTAATCACTTTTTAACGACTCTATTTACTTTAACTGAAAATATATATTAATAATGACAACAGGAGGATTTCATGGAATTGGTGTCTCATTGCATCAAAACTATGGGCTGATCTCTCTAAAAAGCAATAGACTTTGTAAGATGTCCATTTTGCCACCTACTTTATCACCTCACTCTCTCCACCTTCCCCTGTCTTTACTTCTTCCCATCTTCCCCTCACATCACTCCCTCCCACCTTAGCCTCTTCTCACTCCCTCCCTCCCACCTTCCCCTCTCTTCACTCCCTCCCACCTTCCCCTCTCTTCACTCCCACCCACCTTCCCCTCTCCACACTCCATTCCTCCTTGATCATGGTAGCTTACTTCTTTAATCTTGTTGTGCGAGAGATTGACTTCTCTTAGAGATGAACTCTTCCACTGGTAAGGAGCAGCAAAGGTGCTGATGACATTGTTACTCAGGTCAATACTCTTCAGACTGGAATGAAAATAAAAACATCAAAATATATCAAGAAGAACAAAATAAAAGAAAAGAAGAAGAAAGGAAGAAAGGTAGGATAACCTTAGTTAATTTCCTTTAAGATAGATCTGAGGTAGACTTGATTCCATAGAGATAAAAAAACAAACTGTTAACAAACTATTCATCTAATGCAAACTGCCTGGGTAGGTAAATATATTCAAATTAGAGTTCCTGATGTTTCTGTCCAAACAGGTTCTATTTCAAAGGCAGTTCCTCAGTCCTTCTAACTCTTATGCAAAAATTCACAGTGGTTTGTAATTGAAGAGTGTCTTTTGAATGTAGCTGTCAAGCAAGTTTCTTTTTTGATTTGGATGAGTCACCAACTTTCTCAACATTTGCAACATTTCCTTAAGGAAATTAACGCAACTAACAACCAGAGGCTGCAAACAAGACCTGATCTTTAAAACTTTGAAAAGAGAAAGTATACATACCTAGGCAGACTGAGTACAAACCCAGGGACATCACTTCCAAGTTTGTTGTTTCCTAGTTTCAAAACATTCAACTTTGATAGATTCTCTGGAGGGTGCATTGGAAGACTTTCTACAAAATAATTTAAAAAATAATGACAAAAACATGACTAAAACAAATGAGAAAATGTTAGATGAAATTACTTTAACAATTATTAATGAATTAAAAAACAATTATAGCAGTGCGAATATTAAAACAATATAATATTCCCAATATTATCCGAAATCCATACAATGAAAAACACTGATAAAACTTTGGCTTCACCTAACAAGAAATTTAAATGGATTGAAAAATTTAGTATCATTAAAGATTATGAAATATTCAGTATCATTAAAGATACTGCTATATGCAGTATCATTAAAGATATTGAAATATTCAGTATCATTAAACAACTGAAATATTCAGTATCATTGCATATATTGAAATATTCAGTATCATTATAAAACATACTGAAAATTCAGTACCAAATACTTTGATATATTTTTCAGAATCACTAAACATATTGAAAAACTCGATACCATTAAAAACAATTGATGAGAGGTTAACATTTATATGTAAGACAATTTTTCAGTGAGAAAAGAAAATTCTTGTAGTATGTCTTAGTCCAACATCAAATACATTCAACTTTTGAAGATAACTTGATAGGAGCCTTCACCTTTTTGAAACACACAAACTAATTTCAATTATCTACTTTAAATACACTTATAAACTTGACATCCATCACGCAACATAGTTACTTTTTAACTTTGTAAAGTGTTCTGTATTATTTCAAGTCTGTAGAATTGCCCATAAATTCACTTGTAATATGATATCATGATATATTTCTGACGACCACATCCCTCTCCTTTCCCAACCCCAATGAAAATGGCAATGCGTGAGGCTCTGTTGCTTGACTACATAGATACTACTTCATAATCTCCTAAAAAATATATATTAAGTTATAGCACGATCTACTCCAGCCTTTTCATTAGAATTATTTTGCTTTGATGGTGTGGGGAAGTAGCTGAAAATAGATGACCTTTAATAAATGTAACAAGAACTAAAGGTGAAACTTAATAAGGATCTTACTAAATTGCCTGTCTAAGACAAAACTAAATAATTTATATCATAAAAAATACACACATTGCTTTCAGTTCACTAACAACGAATACAATAATCATACACCATTGTGACTGGGGGGGGGGGGGGACAATGTAATCTAGTAGCTAGGTTTAACATATCAAATGATGAATGACAAACAGAAAAGAAAAGACGTTCTTTATTGCCAAAACTAGCAGTAGAGGGAGACAAGATAGGAGGAATGGACAAACCAAGTTTATTGTGCGAGAGATTCAACGTTTCCAGGCAGGGACAGCCTTCCAGAAACACACCGGGTACATCGGACATTAGATTGTGCGAGAGATTTAGTGTTGTGAGACAGGGAAGGGCCAGGGACTGCTCTGACAACGATGAAATGTTTGTCCTAGAAATAAAGAGAAGAAAATCTATTTTGAATATGGATAAATATCAATGCAGCAAAGTGACTTAATAAAAAACAGTTGAATGTGCAATTTGATTCAGTCCATAACTATTATTTTTCTTATGAGCCAGATAGCAAGAACTGAAGTGGTTGTCATAACGATTGTGGTTACTTCACAGAATGGAGATGATAAGTCAAGATTGTACCCTTTGATGTGCAACAATGTGCAACCATGTGCAACCACGAGGGGAGTAGTGCAAATGGGAGGTAAAGCAGTGGTTTGGAAACATTTGGATGGTATCACTTGATCGGTTGTGAAGCTGTAACAAAACTTGGAAGATGCTAAACCTTTGGGTTGATAGACAACCTTCTGCAGTAAAAATGAAAGAAAACTTAAATATATTAAAAAATCCATTTACCTTTGAAGCACAAGCACCTTCAGGTTGGGGGTGTACTCTGATAGCCACATAGGACACTTCCCAATTGGATTATGGGATATGTCCAGCTCATGGAGAGCTTTACACGAATCTTCCGGAACATCTGGCAGGCTGTAAATCTTGGGAAAGAAAAATGAAGTCATCTGTTGATTTCAAGGCAGTTTTTTCTTCTTTTTTAAAAAAACCATATCCAACTTATTTTAACAACACTAAAGGGAGGTCATGATGACCTTTAATTGAAAATAAATAAATAATCATGATCTGTCATATCCAATAATTGAGCATATTACAGAAGATATTTGGTAACTTAAATTTTAACCAAAACTGCAGTTTGATATGAGAGTAAATAAACTACAGAATTACTTATGCAAATATACAAACATAACACTAAGACTCTAAACTGACTTTGCTGTTTCTCTCTTACATCAACAAATAAGTTAACAACGTTATGGATTTATAATCCCTTCCCTGCCACTTTCTGCGTTGTATTGAATGATACTAAGGCGTGATCCCTGGTTACATGGTATGCAAGGTACTGTGGATTCTGACTGGCGCCCCCACCCAAGAATATAAAGGGATCGCCACCAACTAAGGGCTTGATAGCTGTCAGTTGGTACATCACAGGATTTGTAACCTTGATGTTAGGGATTCAAATCCCATTCTGACCTTAAAGTTCTTTGCTTTAGTTCCAACTTTAAATGAAAGATAAAAGTTTTGTAAGTAGCAGCTTTTTATATAAACAACTTTGCCACTGTGACACAACGATATCAAAACCTTTTCCAAAATTTCTGAAAACGAAATATTAATGCTAGACTGTCTATCAGACGCATCTTGAATCAATAAGAAAAGTTAAATAAGGATATAGCCTTCCCCTTCCATCTCAACTCTGAAAAAATGCAAGACCCCTCCTGTCACATAAACTGATATATATGTATGTATTCATATACTACAAGTACTCATTTATATTACACACATACCACCATCTCATAGATATGCAGAAGCAAACTTTTATACACCCACTCCTTGCCCCATCTGGACTTGAAACGGTACCTCAATATGACACTCGAAAGTTATTGGAACTGTTTGTCTCATAATTATACTTTCATAAAATGGACTCGGAGATATTACACCTCCTAAAGAACCGATGCAGAAAAAAATTAGAAAATGAGCAAACTAAAGCCAAAGTCTGAATCATTTATGATAATATTCTGTGTTGCAATATTGTAAGAAGCCAGCATAACAAGTCTTGATTATTAGACCACGATGAAAACTGTACTTAATAAATTTTTAAGTATCCCATTTTCCCCAAAACTGCAGACGTAACAAACAACGTGTGTCACTAAGGTTTCTTTTCCTTGTTTCTCTAACAGTGATTATAGGCCGATGTCCAAAGCTTGATTCTTCCTTTTCCAAAGTGAGATTGAAAAGGCTAGAATGTCCTACCTCATTGCTTGAAACATTCAGTACTTGAAGTTTACTGCAGTAACTGAAGGTTTCTGCAGGAAAGCTAATCAGCTGGTTACCGCTCACATCAAAATTATCCAACTCTTGTAATGCCTGAAGAAGAGGAAAACAAAAAAAATTAAATTCATCAAACATAAAAGTAGAATACCTATCCAGTTATGCATTTTCAAAGAAATTTATTCAAGGATATATAATAAAAACAGTTTCTGACACCTTTTAAACCCTGCAGTTTCACCGCAGTACAATCTTTGATGAATAATTTTTTCTTTCTTATTGTTTGACCGTCATTTGTTTCAAATTTGCAGATATTTGACAGAAATATAAGGAAGAATCTTTAAAAGTAAATTAACTGGTTTTAAGAGAAACTTTAGAAATGCACAAAATAAAATAATGTTACCTGGAGAATATCCTTTGTCACTTCAGTCAGCTTATTTTTGGAGAGATCCAATTTTGTGAGATACTGAAATTGCGAGAGCAGATATCTCTCTGAGATGATAGCATCTAAGCTGGAGATGCTGTTTGAAGACAGATTCAGGTATGTGATATTGGGGCACCAGTCAATGCTACCAGTGGTGGAGGATGAAGATAGTCTATGCTTCTTCCGTTTTGGCATGGACAGTTCTAGAAATATAAAGAATTTATAATATTTAAGATATTTTTAGGTAATAGTATCTGGGTTTTTCTTAACCAAATGAAGACTGATTGTATGGTGTGGTGTAATGTAATGCAGGATGCTATAATGTAGTGTAAGGCAATGCAGCATCCTACAATGTAGTGTAATGCAATGTAGCACCCTAAAATGTAGTGTATGGCAGCATCCTACAATGTAGTGTAATGTAATGCAGCATCATACAGTGTAGTACAATGTAATGCAGCACCCTACAATGTAGTGTAATGCAGCATCCTACAATGTAGTGTAATGCAGCATCCTACAATGTAATATCATGAAATGTAGTATCCTACAGTGTAGTATAATGCAGCATCCTATAATGTAATGTAATGTAATACAGCATCCTACAGCGTAGTTTAATATAATGTAGTATCCTACAGTGTAATATCATGAAATGCAGCATCCTACAATGTAATGTCATGTAATGCAGCATCTTACAATGTAATGTCATGTAATGCAACATCTTACAATGTAATATCATGTAATGCAGCATCCTACAGCATAGTTTAATATAATGTAGTATCCTACAGTGTAATGTCATGTAATGCAGCATCCTACAATGTAATATCATGAAATGCAGCACCCTACAGTGTAGTTTAATATAATGTAGTATCCTACAGTTTAATGTAATGCAATGCAGCACCCTACAATGTAGTGCAATGCAGCATCTTACAATGTAATGTCATGTAATGCAGCATCCTAGAGTAGTATTATGTAATGCAGCATCCTACAGTGTAATGTAATGCAATGCAGCACCCTACAATGTAGTGCAATGCAATGCAGCATCCTACAGTGTAATGCAATGCAGCATCCTACAGCGTAATTACATGTAATGCAGCATCCTACAATGTAATGTAATGCAGCATCATACAGTGTAATGTTATGTTATACAGTGCAGAGTACTACAGCTGAATGGTATCATATTTGACAACAAAATATGGCTCAATAAAAAGATATATACTGTTATATTTACGCGTAATCCTAATGTTACAAAGCTTTGTAAAGACTGGTAACAAGTAGTGGAATGTGCAATACCTTCTTATATCTTTTTTGGCAAAACTGAATATCACTTACTACGTCTGTAAGGTGTACTAGCAAACACATCTTTGGGTAAGTGGTCCGGCATCTGGGCATCAGAGGCATAATCTTCCATGGCACTACTCTCACTTACCTCTGCAGCAGACAAGGCTGTTAAAACAATGAAGACAGAAACCATTAATATACAGCAATGATTCCAATAGTTAAGCTGAATATCTTGAAAATCACAATATTTAAGGTACATTACCAGCACTAACAATGTTTAATTATGTAGTGGGGGGGTGGGAGGGCTATGAGTTATCCAAACTCAATTTCTGCCTAAAGTCGTCCTAGAAAAGTCATTACACTTGTATTGTTTGAATATATTCTGAATTTTTAAAACGGAAAACAAAGCTCCTCTGAACACTTACCAAGGCATGGTGACTGAAATATTGGCGAGGTTGATTCATAAAGAGTGTAGTCCGATGTTTGTAGTCTCTTCTGTGGAGTAAAGTAAAGAGAGAGAAAAGGTGTAAGTAGAGCAACCAAAATACATTGGAATCTAAGTTCGGAGACTGCAATTGGAAAGGAGATCGAATAAAGATATCCTATTGATGAGTTGAATTTTTGCTATCCTACACGCCAAGACTGCATCTGGAATGAAACTCAAATTAAGGCGTTGCACGGTTACAAAGGGAACCAGAAGGGAACTCAAAGCAAATGTCAGTATTTAAAGAGCTAACTGACTTGAAGATAGCTTACCAGTTGACCATCACTGATCGGAGACAGAGAATTTGTAGCCGACAGATTATCTGTTTGAGTGAGACTCAGAGATGTAGTATCCGGAATTGAGCCGTGGAAAGATTTCAAACCATCTTCTGATAAAGAATCTAAAACAGAACAAGAGAACAGTAAATGAAAAAGATTCTTATTTCTTGTCTTTGAATACGCATTGAACCTAAAATTTAATATTCTTTGTCGCAGGTGTGTTTACATATATACCCTAATGGGTTTGCAATTTGCACAATATATAAGAAACTCAATTTTTTTGTCTGCCTTTATCAAACTTCAAATGTTGGGTTTACTTTGACTTTTGTCTCTATATATACCACCTTTAGTTATTAATTCATTTCTTCTCAGCACTATCAAAGTTCAAATGTTGAGTTTACATT